>JAYWLI010000074.1:0-88066 GCA_037074505.1 Albizia julibrissin
CACACCCTTCTCTGAACTTTTGAGTGAAGATCCTACCTGTAAACAATGAAGGCAAAATAAGATACATACATACATTCACAGGAAACAATAAATAGAACAGCACTTCTTTGGCAACCTTAAGACACTAGACTCCTGCTTCCAAGTATTTAAAACACTAGTATCATGATTCAAATTTTTTGGAGCAGATTGCAACAAAATAAAACAAACAGCCAGTGAAAGCACTCACCACCAGGAATAAAATTGCCACAAAAAACAACAAAAGCTTCAGAACAATGTAAACACAAGAGACAGAACAACTGAGAGACTTATGAGATGTGTAAAATACATCCTTTTCAGAAAAAATCCATTGTTCAGAGAAATGATAAAAGGAGAAAATGGTTGTCATGATTACCTCTTGTGTTCTTCCGATGCCAATACTCTCTATCTGGACCTTTAATTGTCGATTTTCCTCCTCAGGTCTGACACTTGAGCGTGTAGGTCAGCCATAGTGAAGAGTGCCTGGCTGAGCTGTGCAGCAATTTGTCGGCAGCACCAACCAGGATACCGTGAGTCCCCAGACATCACTACTCACGACTCTACACACACACACACAGCACACACAAAATTTCAAATTGCATGCAGTATGAAATATGATGACAATTCAATGAGATCCAGGCAAACAAGAAGACATTTAAACCAGAACAACACCAGGAGGAGAAAGAATTTACAATGCACAGAGCAACAGCTAAATAGCAATACTTAAAATTCTGAGGTCACAAAAGTGTGGTTTTAAGGTGGGTTTTTTTGTCTTGTTTGTAGAAAAGGGAGAGGAGGAGGGCAGGGCAATTTAATTCTATGTTCTTACCTTTACTTCAGCTGCCATTACTGTGGAGAAGAATAGGTTCCTGCAACAGAATGAAAGTCTCACTTGCATACTGCCCTTACTAGGTTGAGATACATAAGAAAATAACATAGGGGGCAGCTGAAAACTTAAATAGTTATACTTCAAATCAACCTTGACACAAGTTCACTATAAGATTTAAGTTAAAAGCTGTATGGTTGAGGATAAATGAATATGACATTCATCTCACTACCATTTATATGTATAAATACAGGAGCCTGGCATACTCAGTTAAAATTTGAGTACTTGGTTGCTACTGACACAGTATATCTGTTAAAAACAAACTACAATGTGGAGAGAATTTGATATGAAGTCCTAGTAATACAATTGAAACCTGAGCAACACAAGAGGAAAGAAGGAACTATTTGATCATCTCTTTGATCTTGAACCAGTCATAAAGATCTCATTCCAAAATATTTATTTTTTTTAATTTCTAAAAAAAAGCAGGTGCTTATACATGATTTTCCACTGGCGAAATTTTACCTGAATAGAACTGATTAGCAGGCAAGTTGAGAGCGTCGTCTCCGCTTCTCAAAAAGGTAAATAATATCATTATGAAGGGGGAAAAAAAAGAATCAGCCTTCACCGCTTTCCCCCTCCCTTCACCTCCGGTACAATTTTTTTTATGTTGTTTTCTCGTTTTTCCTCAACTCTTTTTCCATGGACTTTGTTTTCTTGCCCCCCAATTCTTAAAATAGTGAACCGCTGAGTTTCAAGAGTGGGCATTTATAGTCCAAGTCATTTCTTTCAAAATTTTTAAAGATTTCCAGGGTTGATTTTTCCAATTTTTTTTATTTTTTTCCTTGTAAGTATATCTCGAAGCTGCTTTTTTTCCACTACTGACGCAGTGTAGTGGTGAAGGGGTTATAATAAAATGACAACACATTCCGCGCTTATCTCTCAGTGTCCAGTGCAAAGGGTTTCTTAGCAAAGCGATATTCATGTGATGACCACATTTCATCCCTTTTCTGTATGTCCGCACATTATTCCGTCCTGCAATCCATCTTGCCCTCCGCAGCGATTGAAAAAAAACCAAGATGGACCCTCCGTATCTCTCGGGATGACTTCTCAACCCATTCTCGTAATAAAGACGCTTTCAATGCCTTCGCATGAATCTTAATGATAAAATATGTAATAATTGGGGTTCTTCCAGGCGATTCTAAGGGGTTATGAGGGGACCAGATGTCATAGTTAAGGAAATTCATGATACTTGCGGCAGTGGGAAGGGGGGGAAAAAAAATCAAAAATTGTGGTCACCGGTAACCAAACGAGAAGTGAAGAACAAGAAGAAAGCTCAAACATAGGCTTAGATAGCATAGCGTTTTAGGCTTGCATTTTCATGTATTTTGGTCATTTGGGTCGTCAATGGTCTCGAGTGCAATGACGCCTGATTTTAACAGAATATGCCGGTTATGTTTAATAGAGGAATATTCCCTAGTGCCCATTTTTGACGAAGGAAAGCAAGGCAGGCAGACGGTACCTCTATCACAACAAATGATGTCCATTGCCTCTTTGAAGGTAAGAATCAACACGAACATTTCATTTTAGACTGAGCGTAGACTGTGCCATGCCATTTGCACTATGCATTGTTGAATCGCTGAAGCCAATGCGCACACTCAAGGCGCGTTAACAAGTTAACATCAGCTGACTGCGGGCAACTGCGTACTCGTGCGAGCGCTCCCTGTCAGTAGCATTTTGCTGTAGAAAAGATTGAGCCACATGTTTCTCTCAGTTTGTAAAAGCTTTCTTTAACTATTTTCTCGGAAGTTAGAGTCCATGAATGCGTATTATTTGCCCTGTAGTAGCGAAAGTGACGTCAAGTTTAGGTCCCTGGTCAGTGGTGTAGTGCCGTGTGTTTGTTGACAAACAGTGTCTACTGCTGTTGTCCCATTCATCTTACTATACCATGGGATTAGAAATCGCATATTTCCATACGATCTTATCTCCGATCTCATTCTTGTCTCATGAATCGTCTCATTCCATGTATACCTGTCATGAACTTGCCTTAGTGACCCCCTAACTGTTGAACATAGACATTATGTCTGCTCTCTTATTTGCTCATGCTCTCTTAATTCACCACATCATCTTTGTTTCTTTCTTGTTGCAGGTATCAGCTTGTGACGGATTACCGAACAAAATTTGCCACAGTTGTCTCAATCAAGTTAATAGGTCTTACGAATTCAAAACACAGTGTGAGCGCTCCGATGTTACCTTGCGCCAGTTCATTAGCCGTCAATTGCACCAATCTGTTAGCACCCAGGTATTTTGTGAAGGGAAATTAGGAGGATTCTAGAACTATAATGTTGATAATCTATATTGTTAAATTTTTCTGCATTTCTAGACTCTTCAAAACGTCACTTCAGGTGACATAAATCTTTCACAGGGTTCCTCTACTCCGGGTGGCCAGTATTCAAATTCAAAGAATGACTTAGAGGTATGTATTCGACAAATTTTGTCTTGACAAAATACCAATGCTTATGTAGGAATTTGATGTTGGCAATGAAATTTTGTCTCTTTTTGCCTGATTCAGAATTCTAACCAGGGAGACATACCTAAAGAGAGTCAAGCACCTAATTACGGTCCTTTCGGAGTTCGACATATATCATCACAGGACAGTTTGGGACACAATATACCACCACATCAAGATCCAGATAAAATTCACCATCATGCCACTTGGCCAGATGAGAGTCTTAAAGATCAGACAGGTCATGCTGCAGCATTACATGCGTTGAAGGGTGTTCATTTTGGGCATGAAGGGGCACCCACTGCAAAGTGGGAATTTGAAGAGAGGAAACCACCAACTGTTCAAGAGTTCATTTCAAATTTGCATCAATTTGCTCAACCAGTTCAGAATGGTGATCGACCTCAGTTCCCATCCAGCCAGGAAGACCAAACACAAGCACAAGCCCTCACTCCGCATCATGGCCCTTCTGCTTTGAATAATTTGAAGCCAGCAGGACTTATGAAGCAAGCAGACTCATTTGCAGGACCTGTTTTTGTTCCTACCAAAAGAGCTCAGAGCGGCATCAAGAGTGTTTACTATTGTGATTTATGTTCTAAAATGTACTCTAGTGCTGGGGCTCTCTGGAATCATAAACTTATTCATACAGGTACAAAGCCCCACACGTGCACTGTTTGCAACAAACAATTTTATCAGTTAGCCAACTTAAAATATCATGAAAAGACTCATGGGGAAAAGCAATGGTATACATGTCAGACTTGCAGGAAGACTTTAAAAACTGAATTAGGACTGAAACTTCATTCTTTGCAGCACACTGGTGAAAAGCCATACTTATGTCCTTACTGCAACAAGCCATTTACCACATTAGGTGTTCTTGAAGCTCATGTTCGAATTCACACTGGTGAGAAACCATATGAATGTAGCTATTGCTTTAAAACATTTGCTCAGCAAGGCACTTTGACTTGTCATATACGGAGACATACAGGAGAAAAACCCTTCTCCTGTAAGGTTTGTCAGAAAGCGTTCACTCAAAGAGCAAACCTCAATGAACATGTCAAGCGGTATCATCCAGATCAAATAGAGCAGAAGCCTAACATTCATCAGATGCAGGTAGCCATGGCAGACCACCACCAGCAAATGTCACAGTTGGCAGCGACTCCTCATCCTCAACCATCAGTGACACCAGGTCCCACAGCAGTCATCAACACCACAACTTCAGCAACCTCCAACTCCAGGTCTCCAGCAGCCTTCAACGCCACAGCTGCAGCAACCTCCCACTCCTCAGATGCAGCAGCCCCCAACCCCTCAACTGCCACAGCCACTGACCCCCAGCCTCAGCACTCAGAAATGTCTCACCTTCAGGATCATCAGTTGCAAGTGTTTCTGTTCCTCCTCCGCAAGTGAGTCAGGTGTAGTTTCCAGGCTGCCCTGCTGTTTGGACAGCCAGTAGGGCTCGCCTTTTAAAGCCTGCCTTTATTTTCAACCCTTTTTGCACTTCTTTTTGATCCCCAACAATAAAGTCAGTTCAAAGATACTATTTTCCCTGTAATTCCCTTCTCCAAACTTTTAAGAACATGTTTAATCTAGCATTTGCATTGTACTTCAGACATACTTAACTAAGGTGGAGAAAGTAGTGTCATAAATTACTCCTTCACAAATAATTGTGGAAAAGATTCAATTCAGCGTTTTACTGAAACTTATCCTTTTGTATGATTCATCATGTATCTGGTCCCTCCCTATTAACTTTGCCATTATTTCATCACAGTCTCTGTGCTACAGGTATTTGCTGTCCATTTCCTCTTGCATATTGTTTTGTCCTGTGGAAACAAGTGAGGATGATAATGAGACATTCGACTCATGGAAGTATTTTTATTAACTTAAAAAATTGTCATTCATTTCAATCCCATCTCAAACAATATTTTTTGGTTACCTTTTTCATCACCTTTAATGTTTTGGTAAAACCACCTTAAACTTGAGACTGACACCTTTCTTTTCTTTGTATTTGTAGTAGACCTTAACTTTTCTGTCAGGTCATATATTATCTTTGCTTGTACATATATCCCCATCATTTTCTGAAAACAAAAATAAGTTAAAATGTAATGTGTGTGTTCCTGTCATTTAAAGGTTGCCTGTGAGTGCAAGTTTCATGTTGTCAGTGAATGTAACCATTGATGTAGGTTCATGCGGAGGCTTTTATCAGTTTTGAGTGTTTTTCAGTATCAGATACTTTCTCATGAAACTGTGCACCAATTGGGTCTTCTTCTGTGCGCCTCATATTTTTTTGTAGATGCAATGCCTTTGAGGTATTTCCTTGATGTAGTCTAAATGTGAAGTCTTGACTGCCTTTTGCATTTGTGCAGAGTGTAAATCAGAAGGGCTGTCTATTTGTGGAAAGTCCTGTATCAGTTCATTTAGGCAATTTTTTGCAGGGGCACATTAAAATCAGCCATTTCAAATTTTCAGCCATATGTGATCAAGTTCTTACTGTGCTTATTTGCAGGCTGTGATTCAAAGCTGTAAGAATTTGAACTTTTTTTTCTTCCCTTTTTTTCTTTTTCCCCCTTGTAAGACTAAGGGAGTGTATTGTATGTGTTTTACGGGTATTGATGTTCTCCCACCCTTCCTGAAAACATCTACCTGTGTTACGTTGATGTACTTCTAGATAACTTGCCTGGTTGTTCTGATGTATTTCAAAATATTGGCTATGTCTTGTCCAACCCTTTTCTTAACAAGCCTTGTTCTGCAGAGTGGTTTGGAAGACGTTGAGAGACTTTTCTCATGTTGTTGCAAGAATTATTATCTGTCTTTCATTGTTTTAAATGGTTTCTCATCCTGGGCAAAACTGTCATTAGTTTTGCTTTTTACTTGTCTTCCTTTAGCTCAAGTTTCATTGGTCAGAAGTTTTTTGTTTTCACAATTTCCTATATCTCTCTTCCCCCCCCTCTCTCTCTCTCTCTCTCTCTTCTTATGTTATCCATGTCTTGAACTCATTACTGACAAATGCAGTCTCTTGCTTGTACGCTTCTGTTGGGGAAAGTACTCTCTAACCATCTCTAACCCATGTACAATTTTACATTTGTATACGTGATAAATTATGTTTAATTTGCATGATCTCTAGTGTCTTTTATTCAATTGTATTTCTTTCAGTTGCGACTCTCTGATTGGCAATTTCATCAATTTTATTCCCTAGTTATTATTTTCAACTGATATGAAAATTGTTATATTTTACTTCTGATTTTATTTTTGGCGTTAGCAGCTGTTTAATTGTTCATTTTGTATGTCATATTTTGTTCTGGAATAACATCTTTGCTGGAATTGCTGTTGCACAGAGCTTTATGTTTTTGTTTTATATTTGTTCACTAAGCTGTTGTATTGTTAAAAGATAAATAATGGAGATTTGATTTAGAAAACAGTTACTTTACACAATCGTCAGTTTCTTGTTTCTTCAATAGACCATCCTAATCAGTAGGCAAGTAAAAGTTTAAGAGCCTAATTTTTTTTGTTCTTATTCAACGTGTGTGAAAAGAAATTCTTGGTACCTGATGCATGGATTGACTCTGAAGTGTTGTGGAAGATTTCACTGTAGTTAATCATAATTTTGAAGAATCGTGGATATCTAGATTACAATTTTGCAAGGTAGGTCTTTATCATTTAGTAGTATAAGAAAGTAGATGTATTACTGTGGTTTTATGATTAATTCATGTTCACTTTTATTCAAATGTCAACCTGCTTAAGTTAGAGCTTAGAAATTTTGTGTGAAAGTGTTTACCTATGTTATTGGACAACACATGCCATACTTGTTGGGTTAGTTGCAAAGGTCTTGAGATTCACATTTATGTTAAGTAGAGGTTCTTCATTGCTTTTGACCTGTTCAAATGTTCCTATTTTGTTTTCAGGTATGTTGAAGTAATCAAGCTCGATCTTTCTGCCCTACAATCCTGTTAATGATGTTATTGTTTGCAATTTAACTCTAATCACTCTTTTCGTATGTGTATGAGCACAGTTGCAAAGGTCAAAGTACATCACTGATGACAGCCACAAATTTCTTGCCTAACCATTCTTGTTTCCTTTCACCTCTTCTCAAGAATGATTGCCTTTTGTTTAATTTTAAGGATGTGATCTTTAACATTGTGTCAGATAGTTTTTAAATACACAGCTCAGTGATTTTTGTTACCATCTATTAATGTTTCACCACATTTTTATAAGAGAATAATTTGGTCATTGCTTTCTGTTTCTTCTCAGCTACACTCAGTTTGTGGTTATTGAAGGTAGCTATGTCATTTCTTCTTTTAATTTTTTGTTTTCATAGCATAAACACATAAGCACAAAAATGAAATTTTGTTTGACAATGTGGTCATGTCATGTTACTTTTTCTTAGTGATAACTGTCAGTTCTCATTTCTTTATGGAAGAAATTGTTACAAGCTAAATCCAGTCTTGTATGGGTTGCAAGGTGCAATTCGGGCCCTATGTTCAAATTGTGTAAACTTGTGTAAAGAGTCCATTCTCTGTGTGTGCACTTGATGTACTACTTTGGTATCATCATTATGTAACACAAATTCTGGACACCTCATGCAGGGTACATCTGACTTAAGTGTCAGTTGACTCATGCCAGTCAATATCATTTGGAGTGATTTTTTTCCAAGTGTTGAAGTTGGTGCCATACTGTCAGTAGTGCACACACATTGATTTGCTTCTACCTCAATCATAGTTTCATGTACTTATTCCACGCATTTGAGTGTTGGCTTAATTTGCAAGGTCCAATTATGGTTTGTTTTTAGACAATCCTTGAATGAGGATTTGAGATCTGAATGAGTATGTTTACACATGGTGGGTCCGTTTTTATTGTGTTTTATCACATAGGTCCACATTTAACAGTGGAACTTTTGTTAGAATAATTTTAGATGTTTTGTATGTCATTAGCTTTAGAGAAATCAGTTGTACTCAAACAAGCTCAATTTTCTTGAAAAAGGGAAAAAAAAAAAAAATTCATTCAATCTGATTGCAGGTATGTGAGTCATTATTTGTGCCCTCTCTTATCCCAATCAGCATGTTGTCATCATAATCACTAGCTTAAAAGATCTTAAATAAGTCTTTGTGGTTCACCTACAAAGTCTAAGGGCAGTGGGAACTTGATAGGGAGAAAGAACTGACACAGTTTTAAACAGTTGTTTCAGTTTATTTACATTGATGATCAGCAAAGGATAATGCAAGTAAATGGGACAAATGAGCCATACATTTCTCCAAAAAATAACACCAACAAAGTAGATATCCAAGACAAGAAGACTACATTTCCACATCTTTCAATGTGAGTGTTTCAATAAAAGTCCTAAAAGTTTATCAGGTGGAAATTGCAGGTAAAATATACAGAGAGAGAATCCATCTAATCTAAAAAAGATCTCCCTTACAACCTCAACCAATACATGCCCGAGCGGATATTGTTATAGTCAGGCAACTGTTCCACTGGTCCAACTGCTGCAACTGCTGGGCACTTGTCATAGATGTATTTCATGCAGACATTCATGATATCTTTGGCAGTTACACTCTAGAGAATGCAATTGGAATAGGAAAAGAGTGAGTTAAGTTAACTTGTATTTAAAGGTGATTATTAAAAGTATACTTCAGGGTACTTACATCAATACGCTGTTCTAGCTCGTTGATGGGGATTCGTCTATTGTAGCAGAGCATTTGACGACCAATATCCTCACAAATTGGAGTCGTTCCATCCAGCTGCAGCAGCATGTTTGTCTTAAGAAGGTTACGAGCTCTAATAACCTCCCGCTCTGTCAGTGATGTGCACATCAATTTCCAAACCTCCTGAATGTTCCACATCATATTCTGTAAGATGATAATCATTTGAATCAATCATTGCACAGTCCTCCAGACAATTACAAGCTTCATAGTAGACTGCAATCAGAGGATACTTTACATCAAGTTTCAGAGGATCAGCAACAAAGTAAATTCCCCAGAGGCCAGTGTCCTTGTAGCAGGTGTTGAATGATTGGAAAGAATGGGCTGCTTCATCTTCAGCAGTGCAAGCAGCAAGGCGAGATGCACTGTTGGCACCACCACCCTGAGAGCGGTCCCAAGCACCTAGCAGTGTGTTAGCAACCATCAGAGGGATGTTATCAGGATCAGTCCAACCACAACCCTCAACAGCAATGGCAACATGTGCCAGAGGAATGGCATCATCCCTGAGACGAACTTCTGAACCTGTTGAGAGTATTCATATTTTAAGTATTATTACACTGAAATATTGACTGAGATAACTCAAATGACCACACAAAAATTTCTTTACCTGTGTATCTACAGGGGGAGACATCAGGAACAGGACCATCAATGTGATCTAACTTCTTGAAATGAGTTTCGGCCAACTTAACCAGTTCATTGTGGTCAACTCCACCAGCACCAGCCAAGACAACCCTTGGTGCCTTGTAATGAGTTTTGATGTAATCCTGAAGATCCTCACGAGAAATGCTCCTGAAAAATATCACATAAGCAATGACCACTGAGGTAGAACTTGGAACAAGGCCTGATTATAAAGCCTAATAAAGCCCAAGCCGCTCACTTAATGTTTTCAGTTGGGCCAAGGATAGTACGGCCAAGAGGAGTTCCTTGGTAAGCTGTTGCATGAAGATAATCAAAGGTGACTTCCTGGAGATTGGTTTCCACCTCCTGCATTTCCCGCAATATGACACTTCGTTCACGTTCTATTTCATTTGAACCTGAGCATTGGAAGAAAAAAAATCTTTTAAAAATATGTTCTCAGTCTATGATACAACTACACAGCCATTCTGTCTCAAATCTACACATCTGGTCCTTGCTGATTCTCTGTGTTTCAATCTACAATACCTAAGGTCGAGTTTGTAATGATGTCTGAGAGAATTTCCACTGCTTTAGGGACATCCTGCTTCAAGCATTTGGCATAAAAATACAGTTTGCTCCCTGGAAGTGTATGCATTAAGGTGAGCTCCCATGTTTTCAACCTCAAGTTCAAGGTCTGTTTGAGAGCGCTTGCTAGTGCCCTGTAATCAAATATGAGCAAACAAACACTCAGTTTCTCTTGTACATGGCCAGAGCGAATAAAGCAGGAATATATTCAGATATAAGAATTAACATTTGAATTGTATACACACCTTGAAGGCCATGTGCTCCAAAAAGTGAGCGACACCATTTGTTTGTTCTGTTTCATAACGGGATCCTGCATCAATCCACAACCCAACAGTGGCAGTTGGGGCACCATTATTTTCTGTAGCTACCCTTAGACCAGAATTCAAGGCGGTTATGCTTGTTGGTGGGACATTTACATCTCGAATCAAAGGATTTGCAGCAGTTGAGCGCCACCGCAGAGGAGCCTGGAAGACACATAACAGCCCAATAACTTACAACATTTATAACTATGATGATGTACAGCTCAATTAAAAATGAAACACGAATTGATAGAGAACAATGACAAAAAGTGGGGTGTTGTTGAATTCGAAAGGAGTTCATCAGTCCAAACACTAATCAGAAGCTGTAGGTTAGAACACCTAATGGGCTTGTAGGAAATCAACGTTTACAAGATTACAGGAAATGGCATCTGCGCTAGATCAAAGCTTTATTAAGACTCCCATCGAATGACCTAAAAACTGCAAGCAAGACCAAGTTGAATAAAGCCATCGTGATATAATGAAGTTTCCTGCCCTCTACAGCTGACACTATCATTTTCTACCTGCGCAACTTACGATCCTTACATGTGACAAACAGTCAGCGATGAACATACCTGGTTGGCATTTTTCGATAGCCTCCGTAAGGTGCCCGAACTTAGCCGCACGAGTTGAAAAGCCATTTCTGTACCAAATTTGGTACCAAAAGGAAGGACAGCCTCGGGAGCGCTCGGGAGGACGTCGAGGTTGAAGAAAGCAGAAGCAGTCCGAAAAGCAGATTTGCACATGGATAGAAGGCTGAGGGCGACTGAGGGAAAAGAAGAAAATACAAGTTTAGGCAAATGACTTCTATCCCTTCAAATGGAAATAAAAATGAGTAAATTGTAAGATCATTCATTAAAACATATAAGTATACATCTTCCAGACGTAGTAAAACATCTTCTCATCGATTCAAGTATGACAGTATAACATATATTTCTGACCAGCATGAGGCAATGCTCGAAGGGATTTTAGGAACGCCACTAGCAGACTATCGAGTCGGGTCACGGGACTCACGGGTTCTGCTGTCATATGATACAATGAAGAAGATGGCTTCTTTCAAGATGTACTTACTTGCTGTGTTAGCATTAATTTTAGGAATTGTAATGACAACTAACGCACAATCGGATGTGCCTGTTTTATTATGGGAATCATCAAGTGCCACAGACAGTGGTGCGAGTCCTGGTGCCTTATCCCATCTCAACGTCGAGGACTTCGCTGATGTTTTGATTCGGCGGGTGGCGAGCAGCCCTGTGGTTATTGTGTTTGCTGAAGACTCACTAAGTGTTGAAGATTTCAGCAGACAAAACTCGGCTACGAGCTCCCCCTTTCCAGCGCTGCAGTCTGCAAAGGGTGATATGAGACTTGAATTCTTTCCTGCTGTTCAAAGACCACTGAAGGCACTCAACAGGCTCTCCAAGCTTGGCTACAAGTGGGAGCTAGTTTCAGGGGAAGTTCTGCCCGAACCTGGCAAGAAAGTTCTTTTGGTTGAGCTCGGTGGAGTGAAGGATGGTGAAAGTCGTGTGGAAACACTATTACGACATGACAAGTACATTGCATCAGAGTTTAAGCGAATGACTTCTAAGTATCCAGAAGTTTTGGCAATTTATACTGGACAGGAATCGTCATGGAAAGCACCAGAATCAACTATTGTCCGATCAAGGCGTGAAGCTGAGCCAACAAGTTCCAGCGGCATGAGCTGCAATACAGTTCTTACTTCAGCTGGTACATCTGATCAAATCATGCTTTACACATCAGAATGTCCTATTCTAAAAATAAATGGCACCAACTTCAACCTCACTTCAGGAACTTCTGTAAGTTACTAATCTATCCTCCAATAAATGATTTTATAATAACTAGAGTTTGACTGATTCCATGGTATGTTTTTTATCATAACTTCCTTTGTATTTTGTAGGATGCTCCTGCTGATGCTCGCAAAGGTAGCCATAGGATGGTAGTCCGATACAAGTTAGATAACAGCTCTGAGAAAGTTAATATTCGCTTCAGGTTCAATTTCACTGATGATGGGTACTGGCAGTTAACTCAGGTATTCACTGTGATGTTGTGAGACTGCTTTATTCCCTTGAGATGTTATCTAATACCTCTGCAACTTTTTTTTTTTTCTTTTTTTCTTATCATCCTCTGCTAGGCTGAATTTGAAGATTCACACAATCAGAAGTACCTTCTTGACTCAAAGTCTGCCATCAGTGCCCCAACCAATTTCTCTTACAGTTGTGGAAAAGAAGCTCTCTTTGAGAATCCTGAAGGCACTGTATCCTTGAAGTTAAAAAATATTAGGGTGAGTACTATTGATTTACATGTGTTCAAAAACTTCTTAGTTAGTGGCTCTTAAAACTTGTTTTAACTCTTTATGCATCTGTTTTGAAGGTCCAGCCCGGTGTGCAGCGCGGTGTCTTCTCACCCTCTAATGATTGTGTTCAATTCTTCACCATAGCAATATGGTCTGGTTTGTTTGTTACTTTCCTCCTATTATTCATTGTTGGTTGGGGCATAGATATGATGATGAATATACATACTATGGACCGTTTTGATGATCCAAAGGGCAAGCCATTAGTTTTCAATGCCCAAGAGTAGTAAACATCTTATGTCAGTCACTCAGTTTAATCTGACCCCTTCCTCCAGTTGCCCCCCTTTTTTTAAAATTATTTTTTTTTTAAATTTTATCTTTGGAAAGTTCTTTGTTTGTTGTGAATTAAATTTTTGTTAGGTATTTGGAATGGGGTGTTAAGTTTTAGTTCCTCTCCATTAGCATTGCTATTTTTAAGGCCTTTTTTTTTTAGAAGGGCACAGCAGTATAAAGCCCAAGTGTTGGAAGGGAACAGTGCCAAGAAATTTCTCGTCTTTTAACTCCCAGATTTTCAGTGCTCTTTTTTGTACAGAACATTCCATCATCATGAGTAATTGCATCTAGTCTGATGTTATGCATCCTTTTAAATGAATCAGCATACTTGAACTGGAAGTAAACTTCCTTTTAGGTCTTTAGCTTTGATTTATCAGTCCTGAATCATTCTAAAGTGATATCCTTTCTGTTTAAAAAAGTATTGTGTCTTTTTCTCAGTGAAGAGATTCATGACTAATTTAATTATCACTCCTTGATGATCCCCTTGTATTCCCTTTCCCTGTTCTTGAATGACATTTGAAAAGCAACTGGCATTTTTGTCATTCCAAATTTATATGGTAAGGAGTGTGATGTGCCTGAGTTTCCCCAACGTTTCGTACTTATCGTATGTATGTGTCACCTGTAACATGACTCCTCAATGAAATTTTTTGCTGCAGTGACAACACATGCAAAAAGTGTTCCTTATTATTTCCGTGATCATTCATAGTCAGTTTGATCAGTGTGTAAGTGGCAGCTCTTTAATGAAAACTTTGGATTGTCCTATCAGAAACATCAGAAAGTTAGGTTCTTAATTAGTTCAGAGATCATTCCTAGTCAGTTTGAAGAGTGTGTCAGCTTTTAATCAACCAAGGTAGTTTATTCTTTACCGTATGCACAAGCTCTTGTGGTTTGAAAATTGGTGCTGAGAGAGGAATAAGGAGTTGCGTAGTTTGTCCTATGTTTTAACCCTGTTTTTTTTATTTGAAACCCTGCTTTAAATTCTGAGCTACAGTTTATAAGAGGTAATGCACAATGAAGCAACTGCCCTTCTCCTATTTAGCTGTTACGACTGTGGCTCAATTGGCTGTTCAACTCCTTTAACTCCATCTATTAAAAATAAAAAATTTCCTGCTTGAGGAGTACTTGATCTAACATGTGGGTATGTTCTCTTTGTCATTTTTTAAAACGCCTTTGCATGCACCCTGCATCCACTTGCTTTTGCTTACAGTGGATGCCATGTAGTTGATTCATTAGCTTTTTGAAAACCACTTTTTTGGCCCAGTGAATTTCCTCTTATTATTGTGATTTCTAGGTGTTGTTTAATGTACTGTCATGAGTTGAGAAAACATTTTTACTGATGTCTTCTTTGTACCTATATTTTTATGAATGTTTTCCATAGTTTAAAATCTCCATCTATTTTGATACATAATTACATGGGTATTGTTTCTTGAATGATTATTTAAAAACACCTGGAGTCATATGCTTATTTAATGAAATGTAATGCATCTAGGATTTTGTAGAAGCATTTTGCTATGTGATTAACTTTATCAGCAAACAACTGTTGCTTATACTTGATATTTATAGGATTCATGTGTAATCCATCAACTCATTATCTGAGACATATCAATATAAGTGGAATGCCTTTCATTTTTCACATTGTCTTAAATGTAAGGTGTGCCACTAATGGTACCAATGGTTTATAGAAATTGATTCTTGCAATCATGCTGCCTCAAGCGCCTTCAGTCAAGTTTTCCTGATGCACTCAATTGTACCTTTATTTCATTGAAAAGTCAATTTTAGGTAATGCAAACAATGTATGCATTTCTTGTGGAAAAAATTTTAAACAGCTATATCTGAGAAGTGCTGTCATGACAACATTCTATTGCGCATTATCAAATCTTCCAAATGAGTAATGTTCCAGGATATTCCTTTGATCATACAACCATTTTGCACATTTGAGGGTCTCTTCATAACTTCTCTTAGAAGTATACTTTTTATTACTTCCTTCAACCTTCCAGACTGTTTCATGAGATTACCACTCAGAGATTGGTTTGCAAGACTTGGCCAAATTACATTGACCAAACACAATGTTTAGTAAATGATCGAGGCACAAACATTTTTAGTGATACTGTACTTCATCCAATGAAATGCGTCAAATCTGTTCTGGTTTGGTATTGGTCCCAAAAGATGTGGGATGTATATTTGTGACTTAAAAGCTCGACATATCTTCAGAAACATATCAGCAATTTTTAACTTAGTCTCTAGGAAAGTAGTATGTTTTTTAAAAGTTTCATTGCAACTTGTATCAATTTTTTGATTCACTTAAGAACTTGAAAGTAATCCTTTTAATGCACTTCTACTCTCAAATTGCACAGTTACAAACTACTTGATACAAGAAAAATATTGAACTTGAAGGAAAGAGCATTGCCCTGCTACCTCTTTGTATATAATGTACGTTGATGTAGACTGTGTGAGCCCATATCATGTGATTCTTTGCCTTCTAGGAAATGGTTAGTATGTCAAAAGTCAAACCTCAAAATTAAAAGCAGTTCATCAAATGTATCTCATCGTCTTTTTTTATCAAACTTTTCTTAACCCAAATCCATTGACACAGATTCACCAATTTTTTAAAAGAAGAAGGGTGGAGACAACTCTCAAAACAATCAAAGTAGCAGGAATAATCATTTGTTTTGATCATGTGAAACTTGACCAGACAAGAAATTTCTTGGATGATTAAAATTTTTGGCAATGTCAATCATCTGCAGACATGGAAAATTATGTCAGTAGAACAGGAGTTGAACCGGGCAGGTTCAGAAACTATAAGCAGTATTGCTCAACAATAGAAAGTTACCATACCTTCTGAGGAACAAGCCAGTCAAGCGCTCTTAAAATCAGGTGGCACAGCACAACAACTAACATAAATGGTACCACTCCACAATTGATATAGCTGCAACCAATGAAGACAGACTTACAAATTGGGGGAAACATGGAAAAGTCATTAAGCATTTTTAAAAAAAAATTTCATACGCATGACATACCTTTGAAGTTGTAAACCAAGCGATTTGGATTTGTCCTTGGCCACAATGTCATAAACAACTTCTGTCCTTTGAGTAACATCATTCCAGTTGTACAAGGAGGAAACCTGCTGGTGGCAATCGTATGGAGGCACAGCACATCCATTTCTCAGATCTGCCATAGCTTTCTCCAAGCCCTCCAATAATGCTGGGACATGATTAAAATTGCAGACATTCTTATGTTCAATACCAATGCCTTATTGTACATATTGCATTGATTATCTTATCTTACTTACATGGTACATCTGGCTCAGTCAGGTAAATAAGTTCAGGGGGGAGCACTTCTGGAATGCCACCTACTCGAGTACTAACAACTTGCAACCTTCAAAGAGAGCATAAGTGAGCAAACTTTATTTTATAGGATGCAGTCACAATTTCATCATTTACTAACCCACATGATGCAGCCTCCCACAATTGCCATACAATAAGCTTCTGTCAAAGAGGTGTTTAAGAAAATATGGCCACGAGTAAGAACATTTCGAATCTGACAGTGCTCCAACGCACCTAAGAGCTCTACACGATCTTGTAAACCACACCTCTCACGCACTTCTTCTAGGAGCCAACGCTTTGGCCCATCACCACACACTATAAATTTTACCTGCCATATGTAGAGTGAGAATAAATAAATTGGAAAAGTTCGGTTACTTATTATAAACTAAAAGACTTACATTCGAATACTTTGGACTCAATTCTTTTATTATCTGAGCCATCAGGTCCACCCCTTTCCGGTAGACTAATCTACCAACAATCACAATGGTTACTGAAAGGGAAGTATGATTATTTTCAGATCCAATTAAAGCTAAAAACTTGTCAAAAAAAGGGCTAATACAACTTTACCATACTCCTTGGAGCGTTTGCTGGGATCAGGAGTAAATGCCATGGTATCAACAGCATTAGGGATCACAGAGACACGGTTGCTTTCCACCCTTGCTCTCAAAACTGTATTTTCTTTCCTAGGACAAAAATAAATTAGGTTATCAATCATATATAGCTTGAGAAATATACTAACGCTCCATTAAAATTAAAGGAGAAGTGAAAGGGGAAGTTATAGAGGGCTCACCCTGTATGAGAGACACAAATGCAGTGATTACAACTGATCAAGGAGATTTCAAGAAAACGGTTTGTTATGACTGCTGATGTATCAGCAAATCCAAAGAGAGAATGATCTGTGAAGACACACTGCAGGATGCACAGAGACATTAGTTACTTAAGGAGAGAGTTTTTTGCATCAAATCATTAAGCAATTTGAGCTACTGACCTTTAAGTCCATCAAATAGCCAATTAACATTGCTTCATGAGCAAGTGCAGAAAATGCTGAATGTCCGTGAACTATGCTTATGCATTCGCGAATAAAAATATACCGAATTAAGGGTAAAGAACAAATCATTGTGGGTAGAACACATTGATTATAAAAGACACGAACAGGAAGATAGTACACCTATGCATTGGTAGGTAGGAAGAAAAGAAGAATTAAGTTTATCATCTCTGTCATTCATCATTCAAATCTTCAAGTCTTTTTGAAGAGAGAGAATAAGATACCTTTAAGCCATCAGTCATGTATCGTATACCAACACGGTCATTGTATGAATGAGTCATGATGACCACCTTGTGGCCACTGCGACGAAGACATTGGGATAAATTATAAATGTGTTCCTCAACTCCTCCAACATTTGGATAAAAGAAATCAGAGACCATACTAGAAGCAGAAAAAAAATAATCGAAGGATTAGGGGGAAAAAATAAGCACTGAACAAATTTAACATAAGGAGGGCTTTTGAACCGCGAAAACGAGCACTTACCAAATTCTATGTCGAGGGCTCATTATGTGAAAAAGGGCCTCACAGAATGCCGGCAACCTGTAAGAGGGGAAGAAAAGCTGTTTTTCCAGCCGTTCACAGGGACAACCCGTCCCGAAGAAACAACGACACAATTCCAGACTTCCCTAGCCACTTGACAAGTGAAGTATATGACGGTACAATCGTTACATCTAGCATATCTAATGCACTAAGTTCACATACCAGTCACATAATACCGTATTCGGTTCAACGGTTCGAACGGTTCAACACCGTCTGCCGTCGTCTGGTGCGTGTTTACTTTTCTTATTCCTTTCTTCGCCTTCACCATTGACTGCTGGGAAAGATCATTCTGAAAGGCGGTGTCTTTTTTGGGTCGAGTAAACGCCAATATGGCGAATGTGAGGGACAGTGACACTTCGTTGTGGCTACACAATAAGTTAGGAATATCGAATGATTCGTGGACTGGAGGCTCAATATGTTCTCAGTTAAATGTCGAAGTTCTACGGAACATAAAAGCATGTTTTCCCGGACCTTCAAACTCAGGTCAAACTCAAGCTCCTCTTGTCCATTTTCCACATCCCGCGCAGGAACGTTGAGGAGGTAAGCTCCTACTGACATGTAAACATAATCTCCCAAACCGTTTTAGATGAAGGAAGCCTATTCATTTGCTTCGCGATGAAGTTGGCTTTGATTAAGAGTACGATGATATTTCCTTGTAACCGTAAAATACGTATGAAGATGTGCAACATTGTTGTAATAACAACCCTAACCTCCAGAGAACGTAAAATTTATCTTTAAAAGTCTAAGTGCAGTCAACGTTTCCATTTACATACATAAAGTTATTGTCATTAAACGTCGTTTTAACGTTTTCGTGGGTATATGTAAGGGCACAGTCTGTAGTTCCAATTTTATCACCCTAACCTTCACATTAGCCCAACTTTGTGACACCTAATTTTGTATAACGTATAGAATTCCTTTAATCAGAGATCATAGTGTCTTGACCCTGAACTCATCTTTTTTTTATTAGTATTATCATTTTGTTCTTCTTTTGTTGTTGTTGCAGTGGCGGCATGAACTGGAGGATATTCTTGTTGTAGCTTTGAATGACAGTGAGGCATGGGTCTCTATGCTAGCAGAAACTATGAGGACTTTGCCATCTACAGGCTCTTTAAATTTGGAGATTAGACACAAACGATGACAATCAGCGAATATTTTCAGACCTAGTGAATGACTTGAGGAAACTAGGTAATACTTATTTGTAGCTAATATGCAATGTATTCTCAGTTTTTGTTTTGTTGTTGTTGTTATTTGAATTAACATTATAGAGGTATTTAAGTGTGCTTGTATTGGACTTGTAAATACGATGAAATATGAATCCGAGCAAAACTTAGTTCATACATATACCATTATGAACATCTGAATGATACCTCCTCAGACAAGTCTATCGCCCTTTGGATTAATGTTCTGGTCTCTAATATGCTCTTTTTATTTGTAGTGCGGAAACAAAATGATGGAGGAATGCTGCCTCTGGAATGTCACTACTTAAACAAAAATGCTCTGGTTACAGTTGTGGGCCAGCAGGTTAGTTGCGATACTCATGATTTAAATTCATATTTGTGACCTTGTTACTCAAAATTCATTTTGAAGCCGATTTATTTTCTCTAGTATGTGTTAACTTTTTTTATTTTATTTTATTGTTG
This sequence comes from Albizia julibrissin, assembly GCA_037074505.1. Taxonomy (NCBI): domain Eukaryota; kingdom Viridiplantae; phylum Streptophyta; class Magnoliopsida; order Fabales; family Fabaceae; genus Albizia; species Albizia julibrissin. The sequence goes on from JAYWLI010000074.1 coordinate 19,714, forward strand.
TTTTGTTTTGTGTTGGAAACATTACAATTTTAGCCCATCTTTAGTGGAGTGCTCTCTTAACCTTAACTTGAGGCTTTTTGACCACTTTCAATCTTAACATGTATGAATTCCTGGGTATTTCTAATTACTGTTCCATATAACTTCTGCCCACAGCCCCAACCAGTAAAACATTTCTCGTTGAAACGTAAACCAAAGTCAGCTGCACTCAGAGCTGAGCTTCTTTCAAAGTCTGCTGATGCAGTAAGCCATCTGAAGAAGAATGCTGCACCCACTGTACCTGTGAGGTCAAGAGGAATGCCAAGAAAAATGACTGATACAAGTAATTACATTTTTGAAACTCCTTACTTAGAATATCTATCCTGGAGGCAGACTTAATTCAATCTGATCATGGTTTGTTTTGTTTTGTCTGCAGCACCCTTGAAGGGTATTCCCAGCAGAGTACCAACAGGTGGTTTTAAATCTCCAGTTATCAACAATCAAAACAACCAACGTGTCTCTTTAGGCCGCACCCCTGTGAACCGTAAAGATGGTGGTATTAAGCTCATAGACATCAATGAACAACCTCTGGGTTATGCCTTGGCCAAAAAGAGGAAAAGATTGCAAGGCACGTCTATTGTGTTTGAAAAATTTTGTTTTTTCAATCTTTCAACCTATTGTCTTATTTCTTACATTTTGTTTTTCACTTTAATTTTATGTAATAAAATATACTCCCAATTCCCATACAGAAACTGAAGAAGCAAGGAAAGCCTCTGAAGCTGCAGCTAACCAACCAGCAAGTAACCCCTCCTCTACTCCTGGGTTGCTGCAGCCAATGCAGGTGCCACAGTGGGTGCCCCTAGCACACCTGCAACACCAGACTATGCGGCAGGCCTTGCCCCAATTAATCCTCCTACTCCAGCCCAGTCACATCTGCCACTGTGCTCACCATTGCAAGCCCAGGTAATTAAATCTTTAACTGTCTCTTTGATTGTTGACAGCTTCATTATATTCAAATGAAAATGTATGATCTTGTGTAACAGCCACTCCTCAGACACCTGTGCCTGCTGGAGAAACTGTGATCATCTTGGTAAGGAAAAAACTTCTCTTTGTGCAAAAAGGAGATATGTTGCTCTTCTATGCACAGAAATAATAAGATTGATGAAACATCGGGTCAAATTTTTAAATTGACATGAAACACTTCCTCTAGTGGATGTCTGAGGCCGTATCCTAATGGCACATGTCTCTGATCAATGTCTTTTTCTACTTTCTACCCTAGAATCCCTCTACACCACTTCAAGCTTCAGCATCTGGGTCAGCAACTCCTGCTCAGCCTCGTGTGATTGCTGTAAATACCATTGCAGTGGCTGCATCAGCACAAGTATCAAGTGCGACTCCTTCGCAACCACTTGCTCCCACAGCTACTATTATTACACTGCTGCTACTACAGCGGTGCAATCTGCTGCATCCACTATGGTATCAGCTGCAGCTCCAGCAGCTACTCCAGTAGCTGTCCAACCTGCACCCGCAAGAGAAAGAAGGCAACTTTCATTGACGGTAAGCCATTGCAGTTTTGGTCTATCACACAGGTTTTTTCAGTCTCAGTACTAAATATTTTATTTATTTATTTTTTATCTATTTATTTATTTATTTTCAAAAATTTTTAGAGAGAGCAAATGGTTGAAGCTCAAGAAATGTTTAGGACTGTCAACAAGGTCAACAGGGGCCTGAGAAAGCTTTGATTCTTGGCTTCATGGCAGGTTCAAGAGGTAAGGTTATACGGATTTAACTATTCTAGATAATCACTTTATCTTTGAAAAGCTTGCAATGTGAGCAAAAGTAATTTAAAACTTTTTTGTTCTAGATAATCCTTGTCCCCACTTGGGTAATGTTGTCACAATTAAATTAAGTGAAAGTCAGGAGAATGTGCATCAAGAGGGAACAATTATCACCATGATGGTTGAAACTCACTTCCAAATGAATTACAGTACGGGTGAATGGAAACGCATTAAGAAGATACGTAAAGCTGAAGATGTACCTGCTTTAGCCACTCCAGTCCAAGCCACCACACCCCAACAGCAACATGCCAACGGCGTAACATTAATTCACTGGTAAAAAAAGTGACTCTTCCTATGTTATCTAATCATGTGACCATAAACAACTCAAACATAATTTGCTTAGATTGGAACTCAAGATCCAATGTGTCCCACAGAGAAAGAGTTTCCAATTTCTCCTTTTATTTCAGCATTCAAGACACTCTATTGTAGCAAGTCTGTGTATACATTTGTGTATACATTTGTGTATACATTTTCAACTTGGCTCTCTATTTTTAGGCAAATGGCTGGATGCTACCAGTATCTAATTTGATTCAGATTATTTTAACAACGTGTTATAGAAATTTTATTGAACTCGGAAAAAACAGGCAGATTTAAAGGAAATAATGATCAAACTTTGGTCTAGCTGTGGGTATCTAAAAGGCGCTCTAGAACACACACACACTCACATCTGTGTGAGCAGTCAAGGCAATGAAAGGTCAGTTTGTATCTTTTATTTATGTTGAGCAGAGCACTCATTAACACATGCTCCAGAAATTTCATTGTATTTGGTTATGAAGTCATACTTCATCACTAGCATGAAAGGGCAAAAAAGTACTCCTGAGGTTCCCCTTGCTTTCTTCCTTTTCCTTCGAGTTGTAACGGTTTCAATTCAAGAAGTAAGGAAAGAGCTGTTATAGTTCATCAAATCCAGAAACAAGTTGTCAAAAAGTCACTCAGTTTATCTCCCTAGTCAACTGGAAATTTGAAACAGCAGTCATGTTTTGGTAACGGTGGAGTTTTAGCAGTCTAAAGGAATATCTATAAGCCAATAACATACTATTTTTTTGAGAAATTGCACCTTTTGTTCCTAGTGTGTACCACGTTATGATCTCTTCACCTTGAGAAATGTAACAGACTTGGCTTAACTTTGCAACTAATTCGTGTTGAGACGTTGAAATCTGTTGTGTTTTGTCTTTTGTTTTTGAATTTTATTCTCTTTGAAAAGAGAGTATGGATAAGGAATATTATTTTTGTATCATGTGAGGCAGGTTGTGGCATGAGATGCTTTGATATAACCAATACCTGGCATGATGTCTCTCACTGACGCTTCTCAAAATTAGTTGATTTCACATTTTGCAAAGCGATGGGACAGAAAACACTTGTTTTTCTTCACTGCATTTTTTTTTTTTTAATTCATTTTTTTTTTTAAAAAAAAGGTTAATCTGTGCTGAATAAACTTGCAACACTGAACTGTGGAAGCATTAGATTTACAACTACTCTGAGCCCTGAAGTACTACTGCCACTTTAACCTTTCAACTCAGTCCCCTTCAAAAATTTGTGACATGTCCCTGTCATATTAGCTACAACTTGAAATGTATAAAATCCTATAACATGTGTCACACTTAAATTGACCTCTGTCAGTATCTTTGGGAACAATCAGAATATTAATGAATCATCTTTAGTGTAAAAAAAAAAAGAATGTTGTACTTCATCTGCCTGAATGACTTTATCTTGTAAAGTTTATGCAACAAAAAAGAAGACTGCTGTCAAGCCATTTTGTTGAAGTTGTTACATGGAAGTATAGGAATTGTGAATAATAGTCTATAAGTGATCCATGATGTGATTTGTTATATTTTATCTCCCTGTTCATATTAAATTGCAGATGTAAATAGAACGAAACTGACTCCAGTCTAATATTACGCTTTGTATCACTTACCCTGCACAGCAGTTCACTAACCACTCTGAGTATGGGCTTCAGAAAGCAGGCAGGGGTTGGTCTGACAGCAGGTTGGGAGTCGGGGTTGCGTTGGGTCAGTTTCAGCACCGAGCTGCGCAGGACTTACTTGTTGCCCGGTAGCCCATCAGCGGCCATCCAACCTAGCGCAGCCTAAGCTTAGCTTAGCGTAGCGCGCTAGCACGTGTACAGCCAGACTCGGCATGGGCTCAGAATGAGACCTGAGCCTGAGCACAACCTGGCAAAGCGTAGATATTTTTGCGCAAGAGCATGATGGGGTTGCTGTCAAGGCTGACCTCTGGTGCTCTCTCGCCCACTGAAGCCTGTCACGCTACTTGGAAACGGCATTCGCATCTTTCCTCGTTCTCTTAGTGGCGAGCGGTGGCTTTCGGTAGCTCAGGAATCTTAACTTTTGTAATCAGAAAAATTTTCAACATTTTTGTATTGCTATTCCAATTACTTCTGATTTTTTTCTGTTAATATCTTGGGGGTTTGACAAGGTACTTAGGCCTCTGGTGGCATAAGTCTGCAAGGCTAGGGGCTAGCTAGGGGTAGCTGGGGTATCCTAGTGGTCGGTGGGGGGTGGAGGTGCTCTGCTCTCACCCGGCCCGCAGCCTCCGCCCCTCCTCAACTCGGCGAGCTCGATGCCGCGCACTGGGATAGGGGCTGTTGTGACGCAAGAGCGGGGTGTCCTCCCCCTCCTGGCCGAGTCTGTCTCTGGCCCACCCCCTAGCCTGGTCGTGTACTTCCCGACCAAGCCGAGCCCGCGCAGCTTGGCGTCACTTGGACGGCACGCTGCGAGCCAAGCGCTTCGGACGACCTTCCCTACCAGATCCATCCATCGTCTTTGTGCTTCGCGGGAACCATGGCCAAGGGAAAGGGTGAGTTGAGAGTAGAGAGATACCGTGACAGCTGCGCTAGTTGGGCAGCCTCGCTAGGCCCGCTACTCCTCCGGCAGGCTCCAGATCCTCCAGGCGCAGGCTTGACGGCCGAGGGAGCAGCGGCCCCATGCCCCTCCAAACCTACGCGGCCCTGGGGCTCGCCCTGGTCTCGCCGCACACGAGACAAGGGAACCTGTGGAGAATCAGGAGGGCGGCGATCAGGAGGCTGACGCGTCATCAGATCAGCCCATCCCTTCCAGTTCGCGGGGGACTCCGCGGGGCGGGTGGGGTGCACTCTAAAATGCTCAAGTGACGGCGTGCATTTAAGCGTACTCTTAAAAACTCAAAAAACTTAAAAACTCCAAAAACCTGAAAACCGCACGCTACAAAGTGCACTGTCACTGAACACCCACAAATTCATCGAAGAGCGCATCACCTAATGCCTTCGGTTGCTGGGCATGTGAAACCTCGTTGAGCTGCACAATGATCTAGACATGACCAACCCTTGATCAGTTGCAGCCGAGGGAAGGCTTTACCATTCGTTCGCTCGGGTGTTCAGGGAATGAACGCTTTACAGCTTACTGTTTTTGAAGGACTTTCAGGGAATCACACTATCGGGAAGGCCAGTCAAGCCCTCGGAGGTGTCAGTGTCATAGTCATAGCGCCGCGGACAGCCGCTGAGTCCGCCTCCCACCTTGTCCGGTCCGCCGCGCCGGAGGCCGGAGGGGCAGGGAATCGATACGCGCCGTGACCGGGCGGTGCGACGCGCGGACGCGCATCGGCACTGCTTTCCGTTTGGACGTGTGGGTGCAGCTTTTGGCGTATCTACAATCCGCTTGCCAAGGAAGGCGGCTGGTCGAATGGAGATACGTGGTTCCGGTCTAGCCGCCCCGCGGTCGCCCGCAGTCCGTAAGACCCATGCACCCTTGCACCGGCCCGCGGCTGCGGCCCCCGGGGGTGGTTCAGTAGTTCGGTTCTCGATCCGCGGCTCAGAGCCTGTCCGGGCCACGCCCAGGCCGCGTCCCGGTACCGCGCGGTATGGCGCGACCGCTTGTTGCCGTCGGCCGCGCCTCGGCGCGCCTCGCCTCACCTGTTCGTGTCGGATGGCAAGGGCTGCCGCGGCGCCCCCAGGGCCCCAGCATGGCCCCAGCATGGCCCCAGGGTGCCCCCTCGACCCCTTCGATCGCGGCCCGCGCGGTGCGGCGCAGCGCCATCGCAGGCTCAGCGCGCCTGGGGCCTGGCACTTCCCTACTCGACGAGTGCGAGCAAAAATGGCGCATGCAACTCGGTCCGCCAGGAATGGTGTATCTACCATGACCGTGCGGGCCAAGCCCTGGCCAAGCCCCAGCAACCCCAGGCGCTCGGCTGAGACGCTGGCACGTGCCGGCCCGCCGTTCTGCGGGGGATGGGAAAGGGGCAGGGCCGGGGGCTAGTGGGCACCACGCGCTTGACATTTATTTTTACCGGGCGCTGCTTGCTCCTCCATAGGCACCACCCCGCGTGTTGACGATCGCTGACGATCCGCTCGGTTTGTTGTTGCAGGCGGCGGCGGCGGCAAGGCTGATGACGTGAGTATCCTAAGCTGGCCGCGTGCCCGATGCCTCCGTGCAATCAAGGCCTATATTTTCTCTAATCCACGTAACTCGTAGCATCTTAGCCTGCAGTTACTTGGACATCGAGGCAGATAGGCACTTGTTGCATGAGGACATGGTGCCCCCGAGCCCCCTAGCTGCCGGCATGCTGCCAGGCAACGACGACGGTAACGCTCACCGCGACGTGCGGCCGCGCGCCGTGTTTTGTATTGCAGAAGAAGGGCGGCGGCGGCGGCAAGGGCAACGAGAAGGGCGGCAAGGGCGACGGCGGCAAGGGCGCCGGCAAGAAAGGTCAGTGGCGCGGTGGCGTTGGCCTCGCCTGGCCTGCTTCCGGCTTGCTTCCGGACTTCCGGCTCCGGTGGGAGCGGCCAACGGGCCCTCTGACACCCACCGCTTTGTGTTGCAGGAGGCAAGAAGTAAAGGGCGCGCCGCATCGCATCGCGCTCCCCGGCACCACCAACCTGCCCGGGACCACCACCCCCTCACCCAACACTTTCACCCCTTCGCCGACCGAGACCGTAGGCGAGCCTCGGACCGACACTCTCACTCGCCGACACAACCTCCCCCATGGGTTTAGTTGCCACTATCCCAACCCCCGCCCCCGGTAGGGGGCTCGCCGCTCCGCCGCCCCGCCCCGGCCTCGACCTCCAGGAACCGGCGCGCACTATTTGGGCCCGGACCCCCGGGCCCCTATCGCATTGCCCCCCTCCTCATCGCACCGCTGTCGCTCTCGCCCTCGCACTCTGACCGTCGTCCCGTATCCCTGGCTCGAGGTGCCGACGAGTCCCCGCGCTCCGCCAACTCACAGGGATGATTCGGCCTCCGGAGCTGGCCGGGATGTACCAAGGACACCCCCGACTGCTCGCACTCGGGAGAGACTCGTGGCAGCGGCGCTGTCTAGCGCTGTCGTGAGGAGGCGCAGGGCACGCCCGCAGGATAGGCAATTTCAACTGCAGCATGCACCCGCGCGTTGCGGCTGGCCTACCCTGCTTTCCGCGGGCGCTCTCATCGTTGCGTCGCTCCACGTAATGTCTGCCGGTGCGGTGATTCGGATGCGGATGTACTTGTTGGATGACCAGAGTCGTCCAGGGTTATCATTTGTATTGATTTGCTTTTATTTTAAATCATTTCCTCTCGATCTGCCATTGCTTTGACTGGCCGGAGAGGCTTGTCTCCTCATTGTCTAAATGCTCGCTCGATCTGTAAAGAAGATTTTGAAGCGATGCTTGCATCACTCCCATTTCATCATTCATCTCATCCTTTTCTTTTCATCTTCTCATGCATAAAGCCTGTGATCCATCCTAGCATTAGAGACTAAGAGATGTATAGAATAAGACTTAGAAATAGTGAAAGGAATATGGAGTCAGAACACTGTTTCTTCTTTATTTGTTTACGTTATTTGTAATAATTACTTTTAATATGTTCTTACACGACGGATTTGAGCTCATGACTTCTGTTGACATCATATCCTTATGTTCAATTAAAATTTCAACTCTTTCCAACCCCACATCTTGTTTCCCATTTATTACCCGACTGTCACATTTCAACATCTTAAAGACAATTTCAAAGTCTGTGACTAGATTTTGTTTTCGCAAAAGAGAGCGGGCACAGCAAGAGAGACATAGTACCGTCGCGAAAGAAGACAGCTTTGTCTCGTTGGACAAACCAATCTCAGTCAAGCGTTAAAGTGTCGGCTGATATGGTCGGCAAGGTAAGGCTGTAAGCAAGGTCTCGGCGGGCCCCGATCTGGGCTAGGAAGTCTGCAGGTCGTACAGGCCGCGCGCGGCCACGCAGGGGTCCGCGGGTGCTAGCGTGGCTGCCATCGGGGAGGGCCCCGGACTCGGTGGGGTCACGCATGTCGAACACGCCGATGACGACGTTGACGGTCGTGATCAGGATGATAAGGGAGAGCACGATGTCGTTGAGGATGGTGGCAACGAGGTGGTGCTTTGTCTTGTTGATATTGTACGAGACGCTCAGGATGGCCATGATGATGCCGTTCACAACCTGCGGAATGGCGAAAAAGGTGCCTCTAAAGTGCCATTAATGCTTAGCCAGTCATTAGCCCTATTTCCACATCCTTTTCAAAGCAGAACTCCAAGCACAAATAATAGCCAGGCATGTCATGGTTCGACGAGATAAAGCAAGCAGAAAAGCATCTCTAAGCCGGTGCCATGATGGATAAAGGCGGGGGGATTTCACACTTACCACCACCATCGGGTCCAAGTTGTGCCGACATGCGTTCATTCCTTGAACGAAATGGGACTCAGTCACCAAGAAAAACTATTCCAGAAAATCAAGATTGTGTTTTCGACAAAAGGTTTAATGAACGTACAAAACTCTTTTCCATTGTAAAGTTGAGTATCAAATGGTCAAGCATTATTATCAGATCAAGTTTAGAAATTACAAAAGTGAGATTCCCATCAACGCAATATCTGACGAGTGAGACACTAGGTGTCCTCAGCGCCGAGGCTTTACGCCGCTTTACGCGCTCTCCCTCTGACTTTCTAGCGAGAGCCTCATCGACATGCATAGGTGCGCTCGCCGCTGCGCTGAAAGGCGGCACTCGCAGAAGAGAGAGCATCTTCAAGCCCCACCGGGAGCCACCCCCTCTCCCCACCCCGGTGCACCTCCGGTGCCAGCGCCCCCCGGCGGCCCCCATCTAGCGCTGCGGCCTGGGCGGCGGCTCGTAGTAGCGCAGGGACGCGTTGTAGGGTAGCGCGGGGTCGAGGCCGAAGCCCATCTTGATGACGTCGGCGGTCATGGCCAGCATGATGCAGCCACGGCCAGCACGTAGAGCGCCTTGGCACGGCGCCGCTGCTCGCGGTCGTCCAGGCGCACCGTGGCCAGGTACAGCGACAGCGCGCCGCGGACACCTGGGCGCGACACCACCACTCTCTGTCAGGGGCGGGCTGGGCTCGGGGCGGGCAGCCGGGGCGGGCGGGGTGGATCGCGGGGCGGGGCGGAGCGGCCGGGCGCCGCTATCGCTGCTATCTCCGGTACGGGCCGCGCTCGTCGGAGAGCAGCCTCAGCGGTCGGCTCGCGTTGTCGATGCCGAAGCCCGCGATCACCACGTTGGTGACAGAGATGATGAAGACCATGATGAGGATGACATCGTTGAGGATGTCGGCCCTCTGCTTATCCTTGTCTTTGTTGATGTTGAGCGCGCCGATGACCAGGAACATCAAGCCCACCAGCACCTGGCACACGAGAGCGCAACGTCGCCACCTTGTTCCCCAGCGGCGGCGTGCGGGGCGGCAGGGCGGGGGGTGGTGGGAGGCCGGCGGGGAGGGGTGGGAATATTTAACCCTACAGTCTATCCTAGTTGGGCACGAGCGTCGAGGTGAGCGCCGAGGAGCTGGCGTTGGCGACCAGGGGGTCGGAGGCCAGCGCGGCCAGCGTGTCCCCGAGGGCGGGGATGTCGGGGCTGGGGTGCGCGCCCGTGCCCAGGGAGGCCAGCCCGGGATCCAGCCCCGAGGCCAGCAGGTTGATGGCGGTCACCAGCACGCACCCGCCCATGCCCAAGTAGTTGATGATGTTGGCCGACCGCTTGTACTCCTCGCGGTGCAGGCGGCAGTCCCGCATCACGTTGAGCGACAGGAACAGCACCCCGAGCGACACCTGCAACGAGCAACCTGCCGAGAGCGCCGTAGGGTTGCACGGCGTGTCTCGGCGCGGCCTGGGACGGGGAAGCACGTCGAGGCGAAGAAAGAGACGGCGAAGGACAAGCCACCGGCCACACCCACACCGAGCATCGCCCGGCCGCAAGCCCCGTGCCCATGCCCATGCCCTACACCGCCGGCCGCCCCAACACCATGGACAGCCACATCCACTTATCGACATTGCACCCCATGCACAACAAAGTCCTATATCAAGTGTGCGAGCAACAAGGGCGTCTTGTTCATTCAGATCACCATTAAAGGCGTGCCTCCCATGTAAGATAGGAAATGCGCCTCTCTTGACAGGCCGAATGCGCAGATGCGCCCTTATCATACATACACCGTATAAGCTCGTCCGGTTTGTCTCCATATTTTCATCCAAGCCTTACTGTTTACCTCCCTGCGCGAGGGCAGGGCTGCCGAGTCGGGTCAGGTTTGTTTTGCTGCCCTCACCCCACATCGACCGTGAGAGCACCCCCCCCCCCCCGGGTTGAGGGCGAGGTAGAGGCGCCAGGCCCAGGGCTCAGGGCCTTCCCTAGGGGTTGCGTCCGAGGACAGCTTGGCTCTCGGCCGTTCGGACGCGCGCCCATTCCGGGCAAGCTATCACCATTAGCAGAGGAATCGACCCGCTGCAGCGCACTATGCGATCCGACCCGCGGCCACCCGCGGCCGAGGCCAGCACTGCGCAGCCAGCGCGATGCGATGGTCCCCTCACCTGAAGGATCATGGAGGTCGAGATGAGGCCCAGCATGAGCGAGTAGAACTCATGGCGCGGGCCCCACCTGCAGAATGTACTTGAGCTGCGAGGCGTTGGCCGTGAGCAGCGCGATGTCGAGCATGCCCTGGGCGATAGTCTTCTTGGTGGCATAGCGGTTCGCGTCCAGCGGCTTGCTCGGCTGCAACAGGCAGAGGTTAGGGTGGTGTTAAAGGAGACTGCGCCGAGTTTTATAAAATGTGCCGAAAAAAATACACGTAAATTTTATATACTCTCAGAGAAGAAAATTAACAATCCCTTCATCAGTGGAAAGTAATATCTTTGTTCCATAATGCTTTGCTTCCATCTGCTTCTCGCGCAGTACTTCCGAGGGCCAGGGCAGTTAACTTCGATTCGGTCAGCAGAGCGCACGGTACGTCCGTGTATCGCGCGCACAGTAGGATGCATCTCTATTACTGCGATCGCTGATCCTAACCGAAGCAAGGCTAGCCTAGGCTAGTCTGCAGGCCTCGGAGGCCGTCCTTGAGCGGCCCCGCTGGCCTCGCCCTAGCTGCGCCACCTACTTGGGGCTGACCGGGCAGGTTGGGTGGGCTGGTTACCAACTCCATGACGCCTAATGGCACCTCTCTGGCGGCCTGGCGGCGGATGTGGAGCGGCTGTGGAGGCCCCCATCTCCAAGTGGGATTGTCACCGCGCCGCCGTTGGCGTGGAGACTGGAGGCCTGAGCGGCCTGAGCGGCAAGAGCGCCTGCGAGGTAGGCATCCGATCGGTCTGCCATGCAGCCGCGCGCAGCGTATGGCCTACCCTGCGCTTTGCAGGCGCTTTCCTCCCGCAGGGCGAAAGTGTGCGTTTCGACAGTGCCGCTGGGTGGATGGAACGTACGCGGTTGCCAACCAAAAGGGGGGGGGGGGGGGGTTGTCAGGCTGGAAGACAGCTCCAGGCGCGGTATGGCCGGTCTGGCGCCACCCCAATCGATGGCTGGCGGTAACGAACGGCCCGCGGCCCGCCCCGCCCCGCGCCGTCACATCGACCAGGCACCCCGGTAGACTGGCGGGCCGGGCTTGGCCGGGAGGCATTGCGGCCCCACAATACACGGCATACGCGACACGCCGCGGCCCGCGGACACCGCATGCGCCGACAGGCCGAAAGCCGGAAGGGGTTTTTGACCCCGCGGCCCCGCGGTCCCACTGGGGCACCGCTAGTCGCCGCTAGTCCACCGCAAAGTGCTTTAGGTGCTTTAGTGACGGGGCAGGGCAGGGCGGTGCCATACCGGAAGTGCGCGCCGAGTTCCGCTTGATCGGCCCGTGGCCTCCGAACAGGCCGGCCAACGAGCCGCACAGCCTATAGCAGCGCTAACAGCGCCAGCAGCGCTAGCAGCCGTGGTAGAGCGGAAGCGGACGCTGGCGAAAGCGCAAAGCGCGAAGCGCGAAGCGCCTCGCTCCCGGTGGCGGTGTGGCTCGGAGCGGCACCGACCGTGCGCCGTGCGTTCTCCCTCGCCCTCGCGAAGGGGGCGAGCCACCTTGACGAATCTCCGCCATAAAAGGTGTACCTGCCATGTGGAAAGATAGGAGATACGGCTTTCTTGCGGCGGACAGAATAAAGATGCGCCCTTGTTGCACTGCACTCACCCCTTCGGACTCGATGAGGTGCTTGCCCATCTCGTCTCCTAGTCGCGGGTCGCAGGCGGTCGCAGGCGTCTGGTCAGCCCGCGAGCTGTCCGCGGACTGACCACTCAGCCTGTTCCGGCACGGCGTTCCGGCAGGATGGCTAGGACGGCGGACACGCGGCACGCCTGTCAAGCCTGTTAGCCAGGGCTGCGGCCGACGCGGCAAAAGGCCCCACCAAGGCGGCAAATCGCCTAGACTAGTCCGCGCCAGTCGGCGCTAGTCCTTTTGCAGGCCGAGCGTGACAATAAGGGTGACGAGGCAGGCTGGGGAGCGGCGCGGCAGAGCGGCGGCCCCGATGGGCTCACGCGTGTTCCAGAATCAGGGGAAGCCTGATGAGGTGGGGCGGGGCCCGTCCCGGCGCCACAGGCAACCAGAGGGACACACAGTAGCAGTGGACGCACGGCACAGTCCGTGCGATGCCATGCGCCCTCACGCCTTTGAAGGGGTCCCCCGCCCCGACCATGCGGCCTGACCTCACTGCCCCACTCCGTGGAAAAGCTAGGAGCACCTGCCGCGGCCCACTGCCTGGCACTGCCTGGCACCTGCTCGCAGTGCAGGGCTTGTGCAACTTGTGCAACACTTCCACCTCGGCGATGAAGCGGCCCGGGGGAGAGGGGGCGTTGAAGCGGTGCATCTCGCGAGGCGCAGCCAGAGGGCCTGACCTCGGCGAGGCGAGCAAGGCCACGGGGGGCGTCATCGTCGGGGTTAGCAGAGCCGAGCTCCAAGACAAGTGCTGTCCTCCCCGCCCCACCCCATGAGGAGCCCTGGCGCAGCGGCGCAGCAGAGCGGCTGGACGCCCTACAGACGACTCGCCGGCTTATCTGTACCGATACCGCCGCACTGATTGTATTGCCCGGTCCGGGGTGGCCCTCGAGGCTTGAAGCAAGGCCCAGCAGGCCTAGGGCTGTCGCTGTCTGTGCTTTGCCGGGGGCCGACCCAACTCGACCGTGGGGCTAGGGCTGAGGCTATGGCTCACACTGTTGAAAAGTTATCGACGTCTTGGCCATGCTGGCCAACCCCGCCGTAGCCGTGGCCAGCATGGCGGAGGCGAGGAAGGCGGCACTGCCGCACGCGATGCGAGGTCAGGCCTGGCAGCCCCGGCGGCATCGGCCAGGTCAGACCCACTGACCTTCGCTCATTCCTGGCTGTTGCGCCGCCGCGTCCTGGAACACCTCTGCCAGCTCGCTGCCAGCTTGTAGAGGCCTCCGGTACTCCAGATGAAAGGCCTAACCAGTGTAGTCCCAACCCGGACCGTAACGATCAACCCGTTCAATATTCAGTATAAAGTATAGATGTTCAGTAGATTTAGCCTGACTTGGTCCTTCAAGTTCGCATATACTGGTATGGAATTCGAAGAACCAGGGCTCTGCTTCGATTTGACCATTTGGTGGGGCCTCGCTACCCGCCTACCCTAATTTTGATTAGAATGTTCGTAGTTGCAAGGGATGACACTGCAGTACGTTTCGAGGTTCCAAGAAAAGGTCTTATTACTCTGTATTTTATCAGAAATTTTAAACTATAGTACTTACTCAACCCGCCAACGTTTGTGTGGATAGTTAAGTAAAAAAATAAATTTGCATTAAAACTTGCATGACGCGGACCGGCAAACGTATGGGGCTACCGCTTCTATATGTATCCATACTTACCACGTCGGCGTCTGCGCCCGTGTCCTGGGTCTTGATTTTGGTGGCCCCGCTTACCGTGTCCACGTCCATGGTGGCCAGCTTCAGGGGCCGATCTGCGTCCACCGGAGTGACAGCCAGTGCGGCCGCGATGCTTCAGCGCGCCGTGGCGCGCCGTGCCGTGCCGTGCTGCCGTGCCGTGACGCGGCGAGGCGAGGCGCGACGCTGACGCCGCGACCCGAAGCGGCGCCGAAGGCTGGTGGCGCCTAGCCTGGCGTCTCCTCGCGGGTGAGCCTGCGCAGGCTGCGCCACCTCGTCCGGGCCGGGGAGGGCAGGGTAGGACCTGCGGGGGCGGAGGACGAAACGGGTTCAGGTGGGTCCAGACCTCTAGGCCAGGTCCGTGCACAGGCAGTCATCAGCAGCCGCACCCAGGACCTGCCAGCATGGAAGTGGAGGCGTCGTCCGCATTCGACGAGAGCGCCGTGCCATGCAGTGAGTCCCCGCAGCCCCTGAAAAGACCTGGCCTGCACGCCGGGTCGTGCACGCCTTTTACTACGAGCTTGTCCGCGACGCGGGAGAGGTCACTTACTCCAGTGGAAGGCAGGAGCGGGCGGGGCTAGGTGCTGCGCAGTGCTGCTTCAAGACCGTCGTGGTCCTCCCAGCCCCGTGCTTGCGGCGGCTGGCCTCTAGGGGGCAGGGCGTGAACGGCGTGAACGCCCTTCGACCTCCAGCGAGCGCCGCGACGCCAGGCGAACTAACTGGACGACCGCGCACCACCGGCACCGCTCGCACCGCAACCAGGGCGAGGGCGGCGTCGTTGCCGCGGGGCCACCAGGTCACTTCCACCCGCGGAGGCGTGGGCGTGGGGGCGCCGAGGGGCGGCGGTGGGGGCGGCGCCGCGGTTGGCTGGCATAGCAGCGTAGCCTACCTGCCTGCCCTCCCCGATTCACCCTCCTGCCACCACAAAGGGGCTGCGATCACGCGAACGGACTCGCGTCCATGTCCAACACGGAGCGCAGACCGTCAGGGGAGGGGGCCAGTCCAGTGGGCGTAGTGTCTCATCGTGAGTTTACGTCGATTTCAGCTCACTCTATGCTCTGGCAGTCTGTTATGTTTGCGTTGCGAAGCGAACCGGAGGAATGAGCTAAATATCATAGACCGCTTTGGCAGTGTGCTTGATCGTCCTGCGGTCCCGTTCAAAAACAGCCGGGACAGTGGGCGCATGCGCTCTGAGCGACAGCGCTTTAAACTGCGGAGTGCTGCGGAATATAGCGGCCACCCCCTCAGAGGACTTCCCCGATTATGCTTCAGTGTGCAGAACAAACAGCAAAAAGTCCCGTTCTTTCATCGGAGCTATTAGTTTTATTTTGTTACCGAGTTAGTGTTCAGTGTACTCTACTTTTCTGGTGTCGTCGTCGGTATAGGTTGGTACACATTGTCACGTCGACATGCCTCCGCCCCCCGCTCACTTCCCTGCCCCCTGCCCATCCCACTCCCACTACCCCACTTCGCCCTACTGTGCCCTTTCGACCACGGTGAAGGTCACGTCACTTCGGTGGAGGAGGATCGTCGTAAGGGAAGCAGCAGCTGAAAACCAAGGTAATACCCTGTGCCCTGGCTGACACATTCGTCTTCGCCGCTCACCCTTCCACGTTGACGTACAACGCTCTAACTTTGCTGTTTTTCGCAGTTTTTTCATCCGCATCCTCGACCAACAACTGCCAAAATGAGCCGAAAATTCTGTGTTGGTGGAAACTGGAAGATGAATGGCGACAAGAAGAGCATTCAGGATATCGTCAACTTTCTGAAAGCAGGGCCCCTCGACCCTAATGTTGGTAGGTGTCATTGCTTATCAGTAGCGCAACAGACATAGTTTCGAACACGTTTCAATTCATGACTTTCTCGGATACCACATGTCACTTCCAACATTCCCCGTTGTAATTTGCAAACCAAGCATTACATGAATGTGCAAGGAGATACAGACATAGGCCTTAGCTTGTGAAAAAAATTGAGTACTTAGGGTATTTTGGAATATTGATTTGACTCCTGGATTTTTAAATGGTTTTCCAAACACTTGTCACATTGATGACATGTCAATTAGCAAAGTGTCATCTGTCCTCAGGTGATCCCTACATGCATTGCTAGGCTTAGTAACTTATTTCATAATTTTCTTTCTGGCAGAAAAAAAAATATTTTACCTCAATTTGTTACAGCTAACAATGTGTGTTAAAGAATTTCCTGCAATAATGTGTGAGAGATTATGATTTGTTTTTTTCTTTTGCAGAGGTTATTGTTGGATGTCCTGCGCCCTACCTTGAGTATGCCAAAAGTTTGCTCCCAGCAAGCATTTCTGTCTCTGCCCAGAATTGTTACAAGGTTCCGAAAGGTGCCTTCACAGGTATGACTCGTCCTCATAAAGATGATGCAAGAAGCTCTGATTCTGTGACAGAAAACTCACACATCTCTCTTTACTGTCCAATGTAGGTGAAATCAGTCCAGCCATGTTGAAGGACCTGGGATTGAACTGGGTGATTCTTGGTCACTCTGAGCGAAGAAATGTTTTTGGAGAAACTGATGAGGTATGAATAGGAAACAGTATTTCTTTTCTCCCCTTTGCTCATACTCTTGAAATCCTCCACTATATTGTCCCTTCTTGCAGCTTGTAGCTGAAAAAACTGCTCATGCCCTGGAGGAGGGATTGTCAGTTATTGCATGCATCGGTGAAAAGTTAGAGGAGAGAGAGGCTGGTAAGACGGAGGAAGTTGTGTACCGCCAAACTCAGGCAATTGCTGACAAAATCAAAGACTGGTCCAAAGTTGTAATTGCCTATGAACCAGTTTGGGCTATTGGCACTGGCAAAACAGCTACCCCTCAACAGGTTTGATGATACCCATTTAATTTTTTCAACTGGTTGCAGTGATGTTTTTCCTGGTTTAATCTTGTCTCCTTATTTATCAGGCTCAAGAAGTGCATGAGAAACTCCGAGCATGGCTGAAATCTAAGATCTCTGAGAAGGTTGCCAATGAGACTCGCATTATCTATGGAGGGTCAGTAACTGCTGCAAACTGTAAGGAGCTTGCTAAATCTGGTGATATTGATGGATTCTTAGTCGGCGGAGCTTCTTTGAAACCAGAATTCGTGGAAATTGTCAATGCTCGCCAGTGAGCTTCATGCTCATGTCTCATCCAGACAATAATCCCATCACCACAACTTCTGGAGCAAGATGAAATTTCTTGCATGAATACTGTACAAACTTCATTGGGTAGAAAGTACAATTTTAAACTGTACTATCTCAATGTATGATTCTGAAGCGATCATTTGAAGTGCAGCAGATATTACTCTGTCATTCCATCACATTCTTAACTTCTGAGTATAACTAGTCACTAGAAGCTTCTGACCTGTTTCAATGTGCCTGTTCATAGAATTTATTTTTGGCAGGAATGCCAGTTATGCAATCTACTCTCCATCACATGTTTAAGAGTGATTGTAAATTCTTATTTTCAATGCAACATTTTGTTTTTATGCTTCAGTTTCTGAAACATCTAGGAAATAAAAGATGCTGGTCATTTATATTGAGAATATATTTTTTGCTCTGTCCTAAACAATTAAACAGACAAGTCAACAGAAAATTTACCTGTGTACATTTATTGACAAATCATTAAGTATTTACATCAAACTAAAGTCATTTAATTTTAATGCTTTTTGTCACAGTTTTCTTGATGCCAGAGAATTCCCCACCATAGCGCTGTACTTCAGTGCGAGGTTCTCGTACCTGGAGTGGATATTCAAACATTAATTAGTAATCTCTAAATTAATCCATGAAAAATGCAAATAGTGGGAAAACACTTACCTGGCCCTTCCTTCGGATTTTGGCTTTTCTAAATTTGTTTCTGTGCTTTACACGTGGATTGCGTTGTTCTTTCTTGCGATGAGGTGTCAGGCCTTTATTCTTGGCCATTTGCCAAGTAATAGCCCTCTTATTATCTCCATTCTCATCAATTTGAGCATCATCCACTTCCTCTGCATCCTCGAGGCTGTCCATTTCATCATTGTCACTGGTAATGCCGGCCATCCATGGTCCATCTTTGAACACAGAGACAAAATTATGAGAAAAATATTGTTTAAAAACTGCCAAGTTTGAAAATTTTTACGATGTAAGACATGAAGAATTAAGCCCAAAGAATCAATAGTTACCTCCAGTTTCATTCTCATCAAAACTGTTTTGCCATGGCATTGCAACCTCTTCTTTTGCTTTAGTATCAATTTTAGACTTTGTAGGTTTGGAATTCAACTTAGGCTTGTCTATTTTCTTAACCTCCGAATCAGAGGCATCAGAGATCTCTGATTCCAATTCTTCAACTGACTTGGAAAGAGAGAGGAGTTGAACATTTGTAGTTTTTTTCCTGAAAAATAATTACATGATTGAAGCATTGTTAAAAATCAGTGAGGTAAAACAGATTCAAAACTTCAAATTAAGAACATGTATGAGAGGAGAGTTCTTACTTTGTAGATGCACCATTTTCTTGCACTGCCAACAATTTACCATCCTTTTCAGCTTTCAAAAGCTCCTCAAGATGGTTGGATACCAAGTTTTCCAAAGGTTCTAACTGCTGTAAAAGTTGACGGTATTGCAGAAGCCGCTTCACTACTGGATGAGCTGATACAGCTAAACGACGAGCTCGAAGTAGGAGATAAAATCCTATGTTCATAGCATAACTGGAAAGGACACAGAGATAGAAAAAATTTACAAGGATCATGATGCTGAAAAGTCGAATGAGAACAAAAGGATAATCACATGCTCTTACTTGTTAACTAGATGATACTTAGTCCGTACAAATTGAATTAATTGAGGAGAGGCAATTTTTTTCCCTTGAACCAGACTCATAGCTGGCTGAAGAGAACTGGTTAGCTCTTCCATTAAGTCTGTTGAAAAAATAGCAATAAATATCAATAGATTAGTAAGAAGTTTTTTTCTTACTTCAAAAAGAAACATGACTGGGGAAACAATGCTAAACAACATAACGGTACCTTCGAACTCAGATATAATGCCTATTAATTCTGGAGCTTCTTTTTGAAGAAGAGTAAGTTTTTGTCTTGAGCTTAGTTGACTTAGATCAGTTTTGATAACTTCTTCAGAGGGTTTTCCAATTTCTTGATCACTATCTTTGCTCTGAAATAAAGAATTTTATAGAGTGTTGTTGACATTAAAAACATGGCAATGTTGGACACCAACCACTGTGCAAGCAACTGACCTTTGTAAATACATCCAAAGTAAAGTCATTGTCATCCAATTCAGCTGCTAAACGTTTCTGTATTGCAAGAGCTTCTTGCTCTTCTAACTCAGCTACTTCAGCATCATCACCATCAAATCCTGCAAGAGCAAAGAAAACTCAAATACATGTCTCATCGATTTATGTATGAATGCTCCAGAGATGAAACCTACCTCCGTAATCTTGATCTACATAGTCAGTATTGTAATAATTTTTCTTAGTTTTGCCCCATGCCCTCTGATCTGGTAAATGAAAGTCATCCTCTTTGCCCTCTATATCACTGTCCATATTAGTATCATCATTTCCATCATCACTGCCGTCATCCATGTTGTCATCATCATCTTCATCGTAAAGTGGCAAATCCATGACAGCCATCTTCTTTTGAGACTTGCTCTGAGATGAATGAGATCGCACCTTCTCCAATAGCATCTTTTCCTGTTGAGAATAATCATCTTCAGAGTCAGAGGGCTCATATGTGATGTTTCCAGAGAGAAAATCTTCCTTAGAAGAGCCTCTATTGGACTGCTTTTTTGCTCCTCTCCTGAAAATACCAAGTACATTAGTTCACAGAAATGGAATGTGGTCCATCATTGGGACTTGAGTGTCACTAATACATAATTTACAGTTTAATAATGAAATAATTTTTCCCAGCGCCTTGTTTGAACGGTTTTTTATATGTTGACGGCAAAAAATGCTGAATTATAATCATTAACCCCTACATCATGTGCTCAGGGTGTTCCCCAAATGTATCTCTGTTCCATCTGAGAGTTCTTAACGAAAAATATAAAATTTGCACCTACTTCTTAGAGTTTTTCATTTTTACGATTGGAATTCGGCTAACACAGCAGCGAAAGAAATGTGTAGATCACGGAATCAACTGAAACCATTTAACAATACACGCGAAAACATAATTCAACCTAACCAAGAAATCAAAACATGCTTGTAGCTGTCGAGACATCGAGTGGAGCCAGAGTGGAGCAGTAGTACTTTTTATGTGCGTCAGAGGTCGCGACTGCAGCCAAGAAACGATAATAATGGCGGCTGTCGGCTGAACTTCACTTAAAGTTTTCTTATTCATGGACGGTTTAAATTCATTTTTCGCGACTGTGCCCTATGCAGAGTGAAAAGATGTCGAGCATAGGAATCCAGCAACTGTTCCGCGAAGACAGGTTCGTAGGCACACACATAAACACCTATGAGCTGCTATCAGCTTTAATTCAATCATCGCTCATGAATGATTTCGATTCGAATGCCAGTAATTTTGTGAACTACTGTTAACCTCCGTGGCTATAGTCTGCTCTATCTCTTTTATGTAACTTACTTTGGTCGCAGTCAGCACCTTTTGTTCAAAAATCTTTTGTTGTACAACAACCACTTTGCTCTTAAATTTGTGCAGTACTCCTTTTTGTCCAAATTTTTCCATATCATCATTTACTTTTACCAGTAGGCATCTGGATTGTCACTTATTTGATGGGCCTTGAAAGTTTGCTGCATCCCTCTTATTTTCTCTCAGATGAAACTAACTAGAGCAAATCTAAATGTCTTTGGTTTTTTGCAGATTTCCAAGTGGTTGGCGATTGATTCCTCTCATTTTGTACTCTCCATTTGGTCTACTCTTGGCGTTTCTGAGATCCTTCATTGGATTTCAAGTTTTATTGGCCGCTGCATTTGTTCCACATGTTTCTTTCATCAAGAGGTAGCTATTGCTAATTCGTTTTGTTTCATTTTGTGGATTGCCTAATTAACTGCCCTATTTAAAATTTAAAAAAATTACTGTGTCCACAGTATGATTCTTAAAACTCTCTGCTTCACTCTTGGTATTGTTGTCCGAGAGGAGTGTGATGAAAAATGTGATGACTCTGCACAAGTGATTGTAGCAAATCACATTTCTATGCTAGACTATATACCCATTCATCTCCTTAGTGGATGTGTCACAGTGAGTAATCTTAATCATCTCTGCTTAATTAGCTGAGAAATACAGTTGAGTTACATTTATTTTTGAATTGTTTACCCATAGCCTGGTCGATGGGATGCTCCTTCAGCCTGGGTGTTGAGCCTGAAGAGTTGGGGTCATGGAGATGTACTCCTAGGCAACATAAGATCTCATCTTAGCCATTCAAATGCTCCTGTTTTAGTACAGCCGGAGGGTGCAACCACAAACAGCGCAACTGGATTGTTGAAGTATGTTAAATGTTTGCTTTTGAGAATTTTTTTACTTTCTGTGTTTGATAAGGAAAATTGCATAATTGTAGCACACATTTTTGCATACTGTATTTGGCCAACAGGTTTGAGTCATGGCCTGCTGAAATCGCAAATAAGATCCAACCTGCTGTTATAAGAGTTTGGAGGCCAGCCATTGCAGACATAGCAGTCACTGTCCTTGCTGCATCAGAACTTTGGGATATATTTTTTTATTTGTTTGTTCCATTTACTGTCTTCACTGTGCGGTAGGTATTTTACTCTTCCAGAGCAATCCGTGTTCCCTAACATTAAAATAGTTTTACCTAGTTTGAAATGTGACTCAAAATTTTGTCTAGGTATCTCAATGTAGTTGAGGTAGACAAAGATGAAAGCCCTGGACAAGTAATGGAAAGAATAGAATCAGCAGTTGCTCAAGATCTCGGAATAAGGACAACAAAGTTCACAGTGAAGGACAAAGTATGCAAGGTGTTACAAGTACTCATCCTTCAAAGACTGCCAAGTTTTACTTGATGTTCAAAATATTTTTTCAGATGGAGTATGAAAAGCGTTACTTAGCTGAACTTTATAGACCTGTTGCTATTGCCAATGGAGCTGCAGCTCTCAGACTTCAACCTACTAGTGCACAATTGCTGAGAATGTCTAATCAAGTCAAAGAAGTATTACCTAATGTGCCGCTTGATGCCATTCGCAGAGATCTTGGTGAGTGACCTTTGTTGAAACCCGTATTCATTCTCAGTTAGTTCCGAATGATAACTCTTTTCTGTGTATTCATCCAATTCAGCCAGGACCTGGGATGTTGATCTAACCATAACAAATATTTTAGAGGGATTGGTTCCGTATGTCCCTGAAGGACAAGGTCCATCTGTTCCATCTCCTTCTCAAAGAGCCTCAGTAGATCAGGTGAATGTTGTTTTGCGTCTGTTTAATGCATATTTTTATGATCATATGTAATAGAGGGTTTATTCCATGTGATGTAGGCACCTGCAACATCATCCTCAAAAAAACTTGTGCAAGGAGGAGCTTCAACTTTCCAGGAGAGGAAAGCTAAAATGATTGAAGAAGCCCGTAGAAAGTACATAGAGAAACATGGTCTTCAAACTTCATCAGAGACATAATTAGTCGTGAATATCGTAATTTGTTACTTGAACTGATTTATGTAAGAACTTGTTGGCATATTAAATTCATTTTTCTATACTTTAACTTGTGGTACCCTTATAAGACAGTTACATGAGGAAATAATATACCCTGTTAATTTGAATGTATTTGAGAATCTTTAGTCAATACATGAAGTGATATTGCAAAGTTCAGAGCCTCATCTCCCTGCCAATTCCTACAGTATATGGTGAATACAAAGCAGTAAACATACATCATAGCCAAGTGGCAGTCAATTTGAGATCAAATTTATCAGGTGTCTGGAATCATTTCCACATTCCCCAGATCATTTGACATTAAAAAGAAGAGAACCTCTAGATTTGCAATTTTTTCAAACCAAAACAGTTATTTTGATATTAGAGCTTCAAGACAAGTGCTTGCTTACAGCTGGCTTGATGACCCACGAGTCAAAAATTTCAGGTGAACACACTCTGAATTGACAGTGAATTATCCGTATATGAGTCTAGGCCACTCAGGGGAGGTGATTTCCATGGATAGCTGAGTAGTAATTATGTCATCTATGTCATGATACAGGCACTTTTAGGCCTTTATGGTCACTGCTCAACTAAAGATCAGACTTTTGAATTTCAAGTTGATGTGCACAATGTCCAGATAGGAAGAAATTTTATCTTAACATTAGCGACTTGCGGGTGGCCCTGTGTAAGTAACCCATCCTGATCTTAAGTATTCAAATTGACCTGTATTTTGGTCCATAGCAGGACACTTTGTATGTTATATTTGATTACGAGTCCACAATGTAAAATACTACAGACTTTCTTCTTGATTCACGTATTGAGTGAATCAATTTTACCTGTTTGCCCCTAGAAAGTGCAAACAGTTATCAAAATTAATGAAAGTTTTTGAAGGGCAGGAAAAGAGGGAAAAACAGTAATCTATTCAGATCTTTTTGGCTTGTTTATTCAAAATGCACATGTCGTGAAAAATTTTTGGTAGTTTTGTACAAAGGCAGGCAATTGATTAATGCCAAAATGGTTGTTCACTTTTAAGGGTGTAAAAAACCTAAATGCAACATCAAGTCAGAACTAGTTTCATTCCCAGTGAACATGAAGCTAGATGAAAATAGCTTCAAAAAAAAAAAAAGTAATAAATCAAGAAAATAAAAAGATAAAGGTCAACCAACCACAGCTATGGCTGCAGCACGTCCCCCCCCAACCCTCCCCCCCACAAAGTAAAAAAAAAAAAAAAAAAAAAAGCAACAAAACACTTTGAGTCATGAAGATCAAAACTCAATTCACAGATTTTAAGTTAAATAAATTAAATTGCTTCTTGTCAAAATGAAGAACTCATGACATGCACCTTATGAGGTACCCAAACTGATCAAATTGTTCCATGACATTTCATTTTTATTTATTTCATCAAACACATGCATTGTTGGACAAGCATGAATTATTTGGCTGGTTACTTATTGGTAAGCCTGACCCAACTAAATTTTGTTGTTGATCAGCAATCATTGCTAGTAAGGATGAGAGCAACGCGCGAGGCGGTACAACGCAGCACACGATCTCCATCACACAGAAAAGAAAAAAAGGACGAAGGCTGCCGCCTCATCCGCTTGCTCTACAACTATACACACTCCTACAAATAACTTCCATAGTAGTAGTACGTAAGACTCAAAATCAAACCTTTGCAATAAATCAAAGGAAAGTCAAAATTAGTACAATTGTGCCATGAAAATTTTACATTGTACAAAATTGGAAAAAGAAAAAAACTCTTGATAGAGGCCCACAAATACCTTTAGTTTCTTTGAAACAAAAATGTTAGGAAATTCATGCAGTCATACAGGACAAGCTACAAAGTACTAACAATGAAAAATCACAGCACAAAAACAAACAAAAATGAAGATATGACAACACAACCCAACATGGCCACATGTAGGCATCAGTTTCATTTTGAGCCTTGAAAGGAGGTGTAGGGCTTATTGCTAAACAAACTTGGATCTGCACTAACATATTAATGTTGTTTAGTTGGCCAGGTGTTAGGGCAGGTGGCCAGACTGCATTCACGCTGAACTCTCAGTAGTAGTGGTGTGCTGCACAGATTGCGATGAATCCTGAAAAACAGAAGAAATGAGGTTACGACTCACGTGTTTTGATGAAACTTATGAATGTCTGCTTCAATGGGAACACAGAAATTAACTCTGATACACATCAAGAATTGAGGGCATAAAGTGATAAAGAGATTCAGATCATCACTTGTAACAAAACAACACATGCAACAAATGATGACTGTAAAGACACTTACTTGGGCCGGTGTAGACTGGGCATCCGCTGATTCAGGCTGTAGATAAACAAAACAAAGTCATGCAATACATCAACTCATCTACATTGCTCTTTCTACCCAGTGAATAAAGACAATCATGCATTAAAAATTAAAACTTAAGAACTGAAGTTTGGAAAGTTTTGCTCTGAAATAAACTGATAATAAATAAAATAAAATTGTTCCTTTCACATTGAAGTTTCAAAACAAAAAAAAAATAGTAAGGAAGTGATGAACAAACTCAAACAAAGTCGGTCAGGATAATGGTTAAAACTGATGGTAAGAGGTAGGGTGTTAGAGATAAGGGACTGAAGAGGTAATTCAAACAAAAGGTGATGAAATGGAATTGAAGTTACTTAAGCAGGCTCATTAGTTCTGGAAAATGGTGAAGTCCTCACAAGACAAATTTCACTATCTCAGGATGGAGTGACATAATAAGGGAATTGGATACTAGACAAGCAAAAGTAGTCAGACATGCTGGACAAGAGAAGAGGAATACTTGAAGTGAAAATGTAAAGCACTCGCATGCTAAGGATAACATTCTGTCCACCACACCTTCATCCCACCAATATCATCCTCTCAACTGACCTGCATCAAGGCTAGTTCTAATCTTTTGAAACTTTCCCTAATGACCTTACTTTCAACTCGTCAGTCCCACTGAACCACATCATGTCAAGGTACAAGGAACTACTACTGTGAGGAAAGGGGGCAAGGGCAAGGGCAAGGTCAGGTACATGGGGTAGTGATAAGGGAAGCTCACCTTGACCTTATTTTCTCCCTCGCTTTGGCTGGTGCGAGAGGGGCGGGATGGGCGTCGACGATAGCGTGGGCGGGGCCGGGCTCCCTCTGCACCACCCTCTCCCTCGCTCACATTCTACACGCACACACAAACATTAGAGGACACCTTCCTCATGTGACTGCCTGGCAAATGTGAGCAGGGGACATACTCTAAATTTGAAACAACCTATGCTACAAATCACCCCACTGTGGCTGAAGCTAACTCTCTAACACTATCTTAAAATACAGAGGATGAAAGGACAAATGGAAAGGCAAGAAACTAGCACTTAAAAACTTAGGTTGATTTCAACAGAGATGCATACAGAACTAACTAGAGAAAGGCTAATGCTACAGTGCTGGACAGAATGCCCATTACGCATAGTTTAAAGAATGCACAATCAGCAAAATTGAAAGAAGAATGAATTAATAAAAACTCAAGGCAGAGTTCCTACAGTAGTTGTTTCTGAGCTCACCTGCCCATCCTGACTCCTTGGTCGGCGAGGTGGTCCACCCCGTCCGCCACGGAAGTTACGGCGGAAGAAACGGCGTGGTGCACCCCTGCCACGAGATGGGCGACCACCCTCACCACCTTCTCCACCTTCCTCTCCTTCCTTGCCCTAGGAACAGCAGAACAATGATGAAGTACTGCCCGCATACCATACATGGATTCACTAAGGAAGCACACATACCTCCTCTCCTTGCTGCTGTGGTTTGCGAGCACGGTAGTTGTTGTAGTAGTTGTTGGGCTCAAAGCGGCGCCTTGGTCTGTATCGCCTCTGTTGCTGCTGTTGGCCACCCTCACCTTCTCCTCCCTCCTCTCCTTTCCCACCATCTCCACTTTCATATCCTAAAAGAAAAGTGTAAAAAAATAAGACGATTTGCAAAGTGTGTTTGCATCTCAGCGCATTAGGGAATGGTGGTATTACCTTCACGGCGGGGGCGCATTCCGCGGCCGCGTCCTCCGTAGTACCATTGCCGGTAACCACGGCGCTTGTCAGCGGCATACGGAGAGCCCTTCACAGGCTCACCAGCAGGACCGGTGACATTGGCTGCTTCATTACCTTTCTCTCCCACAACCACATCAAACTCAACCACCTCACCATCCCCAACACTTCGCACTGCTTTCTTAGGGTTGTTCTTAACAATGGCTGACTGCAAAAAACAAAAGAAAAATGTTAAGTACCCAGACTAAAATTTGGACAAAAATTTAAGGCATGCACAAAACTCACTTGGTGTACAAAGACATCCTCCTTGCTGTCATTCCTGTTAATGAACCCGTACCCACTTTTGACGTTGAACCACTTCACAACTCCAGTGACTTTATTAGCTGAAACAGAAGAAAAACTTATGATAAAACACTTTTGCCATGATAAAATAATACAGACCAATGTAAGAGCAAAGCACTGCTAGACTGCTTCCTAGTTCCCTATATTATTTAAAAGGAGGCAGCCGCACTAATAGTAAGGTAAAGAGCGGGTGGACATGAGAATTAAACCAAAAATACAGGAATCGAAAGCGAAATCTCGACTTCCTAGTCTTCTTTGCAACGGTCACGCACCGTACGCGTTATCGACCGACAAGGTTAGCTACCGGCAGTCATGGCAACTCGGGGGCGTTGACCTCGACATTCAATGAGCGTAGTACGGGAAGGCGGTTCAGCGAAGCCCCGGCAGTCCAGAGTCAAAACAGACCCACAAATCGCGATATATAGCAACAGAAACAGACCAAACTAGCGAGGAGCCGGGCGACTGCCTTACCGGACACCGAGAAAATACAGACAAAATGTCCCCCCCACCCCCGCTCGCCCGCACGCGCGCACACGAGGCCCCCAGGAGCAACCAGCTCCGGCCCTCCAATGCAGAAATAGTCCGGCAGAACGACCCTAGAGGCGAAATAACCCTAATCGCCGACAGAAATAGCACAAAAGCCAAACCCTGACGTGATCAGCGACGCGGGCGGCAAGGGCTTCACTCACGCTCGGATCAAGGCGCCGACCAAGTGACCTATGGGACCGATAGCAGCCGACAAGAAATAACCTCTCAAATACCTTTCCCGAAAAACGTGGGGCTGATCACGGTACGTCAAGTCCAGTCGCCGAAAAGGGATAAGGCCCATACTGAAGTCGGCCGTAGCGCCAGCCGGCATTTCCCGCGTCGCGCAAGACGGCGTGCGTCGCAGCACGCGGCGCAAGGCGCTCAAGCACGACACGGACGAGGCGAGCTCACGGCGCGGCCCGCCGCCTCGGGCATCTCGTGGTGAGGCGTGCCGTCCGCGCCTCAAACCCGACCACACCGATGTCAAATATGCAGTAAAATTGCTCGCACTGGCTTTCCATGCCGCTAGGATGCCCCACTTCCACTTCTAATAGCGACCTAGACACGAAAACGCGTTTCCGCCGGCGTCCGGGTGAGTGCTCGGAGTCTCGCCGAGCGGGAGCGGCACCCAGGCTTTCCGCTCGATTTTCCGCGACAAATGGCTCCCGGGCTGAATTTCAGACATACTCACCGATGACAGGCTTCTGTGGGACAGCCTTGGGTTGTTCGGGCTGTTTTTCCGGGTCAGCCATGGTGGATGGTAGGGGTGCGGTGTTAACACGCCGAGCCGATCTTCTCCCTTCCTTCTCGTAGCTTTGTTCAATTCCAACTCAACATGGCCGGCGGTTTACATGCGGTAGCGAACAGTTCATCAGCTGATTGGCTGGCCAAAGTGACGCAATAAGCGCAGTCTGGATGGAGGGCTGCTACGACATGCCGCCAGGGTATGGCAAGCACTCAGGCTTTAAAACGGTTTATCGTGTGACACAGACAGTTTTCCCGTTGAAACTCGTATGATTATTAGATGAAAGTAAAAATATAATGCTCATCACTTCAAATAATCTCTTATGACGCTCAATTCTTTCTTTTTCGTAACTTAAATTCGCGTGTTTTGCGTTGCTTCAACTTGATTTGCAGAGGTTGATAAGAGCGTTGCTGGAAGGCACATACATGTTGACGAACAAGAACAACAAAACTACGCTCCTTAGCGAAAATTCCAGTACACTTGTGCGCAAGATTCTGTGCAAATCAAAATTTTATACGTAATTTATTGCTAAAGGTTTTCATTTAGTCCTTTCTTATTCAGTAAGTAGGGCGATCAATTTTGTTTTCCTGTTGATTTGCGGTTGGTATCTTGGAGCTCGCTCGCGGTGCTTTTTGAATATGGCAGCAGTCCTGACTAAATCTCAAGATGCCTTGACGAGAGCATCCAGGCAGTATATTTGAGCATATGAGGCGAGTAGCAGAGATGAAACAGGCTACCTTGTGATTCGCACTATTTTATTTGACCTTTAGAATGAGTCCATAGAGACGTTTGGGTGGTGAATAACGATGTCGGAACTTCGCTGTCGCGCTTGGACTGGCGCACGGTATGTTCAGTCTGAGGATATTTGAAGTCGTTTTGCAAACATTGGAGTCTTATCTTGCAGATAGCGAGGCAACTCGCGCTCCCTATGTCTCGTCCGCACTCCAGAGTAGTGTCGTTCCTTCTCGGGAAGGAGTCGGGTTTCAACTAATCTGTCTTTCTTCCTCTGTGTCTTCTACTTGTCGGTATCCTTCGCCGCGTGCCGATGGCGTCCCGATCCAGCGTCTGCCCCCGTGTCGGACATTCGGCGGCAAGGGGGCCGGAGCACACGGCACCGTCCCGCCAGTCACCCCGGATGCGACCCCGGTTATGACGCCCCGGAGGTTCGAGCCCAGGCCATGACCATGACGGAGTGGCACAACTGGCAGGACTTCGCCCACCGGGCCGACCGGGCCATGGACCACGAGCAGCTGCTGCGGCCCAGCCGCAGCCACCCCGAAGTGCGGCCAGCCGGAGGGCGGCTAGGCGGCACGCAAGTCGGCACGTCGGTCAGCGAGCACAGCATCGACGTCGTCGGCCAGGATGGCCGCGCCGCCTACACCGCCCGCGGTAATGTTTCCTGGGGGCATGGCTAGGCATGGCCAAGGCATGGCGCTAGGCTGGGGCAGCGCCTGGCTCGCCTGGGAGTGCCGTGACCGCCGTGATGCTGCGATCCGGGTTCGAAATCGGCGGTTGATATCAGCTGAGTCGCCTTCACGGCCGCAGCCCGACCTAAGCGTGCAACAAGGGCGTATCTACATTCGGCCCCACCAGGAAAGTGGTATCTGCCATGCAAAAGGGTTGGAGATACGTCTTTCTTGGCGAGTGTAATGTAGACACGCCCTTGTTGCAGGTGCACGTCGCAGCCCTTTCGGCTTTGGCCAAGAGGTTGCGCCGGGGTTGGGCGGGGTCGCGACATGCAGCGCGACGCGCGAGGGGGCGAGGGGCCTAGAGGGGCCCGGGCCCCAGATTCGCGGGGCTGCCAGCCCGGGACGGGAAGGAGCGCGCGGTGCATGGCCTTGAGCCTCGAGGCTCGCCAGGCCTAGTGTGGCGCTCCGCCGAGCCGGCAAGGACGGACTAGGCTGTACTGCACTGGTGCACTGTGAGTGCAAAATCACGTCGAAGGGAGGGCGATGGCCACGCGAATCGCAATAGCAAAAGCATAAAAAATGACTTTCAAAATCAATTTAAAAGTTCATATTTACATTATTTTTTAAAACCAAAAATCAAGCTCCCCCCCCCCTCCCCCCCGAAAAAAAATCTACTCATTTCGAATGATGAAGTTTTTGTAACGCCACGTTCGTAAAAGGCGAGTCAAGGATGTGGCCGGGCCATCTCGACCGCCGGCATTGAGCCGCGGGCCGCGGCCACGCTGCACTCTGCCGCCATGCACCGCGACAGCCGCGACCGTCAGCGGCAACGGGACGCACTTGCAAGCCAGCAGCAGCGATAGCACTGCGGGGTTGCTGAACAACAACGAGCCCGGGTCGGACCAACCAACACGTATCAAGCACCGTGCAATCCCGTGAGTTCGATATCTACGTGCAACAATAATAAGGATGTGTGCCCAATTCGGCCAGCCATAAAAGGTAAATTCGCCATGTGGAAAAGAAAGATGCCTTTTTTGGTGGACTGAATATAGATACGCCCTTGTTGCACGTGAGCGTCGAGTCGTTGAGTGGCTTGTGAGGAAGCGGGAAATCGACGCAGCGTAAGTCTGATAAGCTTGCGCCCGGGCTCTCGACGCGTGCTTGCGACGCGTACCCTCCGCGTGGGGCATGGGCGTGGGTCATATGTGCATCCTCATTCCAGGTAAGCGGCGGTGGGCGCAGTGGCTGGACCGCTCGGCGCTGGCCTCCCTGGGCAAGCCGACGTCGACCGCTGCTATCCCGATGACGGAGGCTGACGGCTGCCCGCGGCCGGCTTCGCGCAAGCTCTCCAGCGCCACCTCATCGTCCCAGCCCGTCGCGCGCGTACATCGGCTCCGTCTCCGGCATCAAGAGGTAGTGGCCACGCCACGGCTGCACACTCCCGCCTGCCCCCCTGCTGCTGGCCGCGCCGCGTCGCGTCTCGCGGGTCAACGCCCTCATCCGTCAATTCATTTTCGAGTACATCCGCATATCGGCGCGGCGGTGTATCGCGACAGGGCCAGAGCCGTGGGGGGACATTGGGGGGCCCACGGGCCACGGTCATGCGCGGGGGCCCGGGCCGGGCGGGGCCGCGGGTGGCAGCACTTGCGCGACGCGGAAGTAGCATTGCGCGGGCGCGGCGCCTGACGACGTGCGCGTGCAACAAGGGCCTATCTGTACGCGGCTTGCCAAGAATGACGTATCTCCTCTCCCTCTGCACAGCAAATACGCGTTTTCGTGACGGGTCGGATGGAGATACACCCTTGTTGCATGCCGGGTCAGGGGCAGGGCTATCAGCGGGGACGGTGCAGCCGGGCAAACACCGCGGCCACGCGGCAGGTGCACAACCAGCCAAGTGGGTCATGTTTGACTTCGGCGAGGCGATGTCGTCGAACCGCCGATACACCATAGAGCGCGAGGGTCGCGGGAAGGCGAGGACCGCGAGGACCCATCGGCGTATACGTGCAACAAGGGCGAATCTACGCTCAACCTGCCATGAAAGGATGTACACCTTCCATGGCGGGGAGAGTGTTACAGATAAGCCCTTGTTACAAGCACACGTCGACGTCGCCCTAGACCAGCGGCCGGCCTTGACAGAGGGCTGGGTGCCTGATGCCACCCTTGGTGCCGCGGCCAGGTGGTGCGGCCGCTGGTGGCGACATGAGGTGGACGAGGGCCCTGCTGGCCGGGCGCGCACGTGCAGGGCCGTCAACAAGAACGGCACGTGCAACGTGACGCTCGTCAACAACGTGGACCGCAACAGGCGCTACATGCAGGACCTGTTCAACACGCTCGTGGACTGCCGCTGGCGGTACACGCTGCTCGCCTTCGTGCTCGGCTACGTCGTCAGCTGGCTGCTGTTCGCGCTCATCTGGTAGGATCCGCTATCAAAGGCGAATGTGTCGAGTGCGAATGGATCGAAGATCCGCCTTTCGTAAGAGTTCACATACCCCTACGCTGTGCCCAATCGGTGCAGGTACCTGATCGCCATCGCGCACGGCGACCTGGGTCGGAGCGCCCCAGGGCGTGATGAGCCGCCGCCTTGCGTCGTCAACATCCAGGACTTCACGGGCTGCTTTCTCTACTCGGTCGAGTCCCAGATGACCATCGGCTACGGCACGTCCTACCCCTCGCAAGAGTGTCCCGAGGCCATCTTCGTGCTCTGCATGCAGAGCATCTTGGGGCTCATCATCCAGGTGGGCGCGTACAGACCAGCGCTGACCTCCCGTGGGGGACTTGCCTCGCACCGAGCAAGGCGGAGAGTGCGTGCAAGAGAGGCGTATCTACATTTGGCCCGCCACAGAAAACCGTATCTCCTATTCTTATTTACGTGGCGCACGCATTTCATGGCGGGCCGAATGAAGTTACGCCCATGCTGCACGCAAACGTCGACAGCCCGGCCTGCGGGCCTGCCCTCTGCTTGCTCTGCTGCAGGCGTTCACCGTGGGCATGGTCTTCGCCAAGTTGACGCGGCCCAAGCGGCGCTCGCAGACGCTGCTCTTCAGCCGGCGCGCCGTGGTGGGCATGCGCGACGGCCGGCTGTGCCTGCAGTTCCGCGTCGCGGACATCCGCAAGACGCACATGGTGGACGCGCGGCTGCGCGCGCACTTGCTGCACACGCGCTGCACGCCCGAGGGCGAGGCGCTGGCCACGCATCGCACCGAGCTCAAGCTCAGCGTCGACAGCGCGCACGGCAAGCTGTTCCTCATCTGGCCCCTGACCGCGGTCAGTGCAACGCCGCAACGTCAGTGCCTAACCGCTGGTACCGCCCCACGCCCCTGGAGGGCAGGGTAGGGCCGCCTGGGCTAGGCCTTGGGCCTGCTTCCTCCGAGTGCCTCACCGGCACTCCGCTTTGAGGCGCGGCGGGCGGCCTACCCGAGGCTTTGCAGGCGTGACCTGACATCCCCGATGACAGTTCCATAATTATGTGCAGGTGCACCGGATCGACCCGGACAGCCCGCTGTACTACGACTCGGCACAGGACCTGCTGCAGTCCAAGTACGAGGTCCTCGTGTTCCTAGAGGGCACCATCGAGTCCACGGGCCAGGTGGTGCAGGCACGTTCCTCCTACGTGCCGGCCGAGGTGCTGTGGGGACATCGCTTCGAGCCGGTCGTGCGGTGAGGGCCTGCTGTCGAGTCAGCCTGGGCTGCAGCCTGGGTGACCCAAGGGGAAACAACTTCAACAAATTTTGTACAGCGTAAATTTTTTAGGCCAAAAAATTCAAAAAATTCAAAAAAAAATTCAAAAAAATTCATAGAAGTTAGTGAATTTTTCAGACCAAAAAATTCTAAAAATCCTAAAAAATTTAAAATTTTGTTCAAAGTAAATTTTTTACACCAAAAAATTCAAAAATTTCTTCAAAGATTCAGAAAATTTTTAAAAATTTCAATAAAATCCAAAAATTTTATGAATTTATCAGACTAAAACTTTTTTTAAAATTCACAAAATTAAAAAAAATTTTCAAAAAATTCAAAATTTTGTACAGCAAATTCAAAGTTATTTCCCCTTGGGGTGACCCGAGGGAGGTCACTCTTGCAATCTCCCTCCCTTGTCCCAGATATGACCGCTTCCTGCAGAGCTACGAGGTGGACCACAGCAGGCTGGACCAGACGGTGCAAGTGGACGCGCCGCTGTGCAGCGCGTTCGAGCTCGACCAGCTGGACTTGGCCGTCGGCGCGGGCCTCGGCTTCGGCGCCTTCGGCTACCCTCCAAGCGGCGGCATGAGCGCCGGCACCACGCTACCCTCCGTGCCGGCCTCCTCTCTGTACTTGCCGCTCACCGAGTGCGATGAATAAAGTGGTGTGGCTGGACGACTCAGTGATGCCTACTCATCGGGCGGAGTCAGACGGTCAAGAAGCCAAAGTTTTTCCATAAAATATTCATGTAAAATATTTTTCATAAAATTGTTGTGTTCTCTTGGAATATCATCCTTTAGCTCACAGTCTCCAGCTGGAGAAAGCTCCAACGTTGATACTACTTCCAGCCGGGCGGGCCGTCGCCTGCCATTTTTGGCCCCTTTCTTTCAGAAACCGGCAAAACGCCTTACTGCAGGCAATAAGCATTACGGTACCCGTGAATGTAGACAAAACTTCCAACTTAGAACCACTCCCCAAATCCTAATTTATCTCCCCTTCGGACCCATTCTGGATCCGCCCTTGATTCACTGTCGATCCATACTGGTACCCATAGTTATTAACGACGGGGTGTTGGAAATAAGCGGAGAGAACTCGGAGACTCGGACGTTGGAGATGAGACAAAGCACGATCAGTGGCTGAGCTTTGGACCTTGGCGTCGGGAGGGGCAGCGGGGTGAGTTCCCGCGTTTTGGTTCCCCTTCCTTTGCTTTCTTCCTGCGGTTATTTGTCCGCGCCGGCTTCAGTTTGTTGTCCTTGCCAACAAAGGCGGGCATCGACGGCGAGGCGAGGCACGGCAGCCGAGCAGAGCGCAAAGAGCACCTGGCACCTGGCCTGGTCCTCAGCGGGAGAGAAGAGTGGAGGGAGCTAAGGGGGAAGGCGAGATCGAGAGGGGAGGGGTGGGGTGAGGCGAGGGGTAAAGGACTCTACACCACATATGGGAAGCGGAGGATGGGGGAGGCGGGGGAGGCGGGGAGCAGCATCACCAGCGGCTCCCTATACCTGAACCACCTGGACCTGGACTGAGGCTGCTGGATGCAGGTTTATCGTCCGTCCCGATTCAACGAATGTGACGAGCAGCTCAGATCGAAGGTGGAGGCTGGACCGTGCTTAGCCGGAGGCAAGCGGAGGAGCCGAGCCGAGCCGAGTCGTCCTTTAGCAGGTCCTGGCCCTGGCGTAGCATGCAGCGCTACAGCGGCGGCGAGCGGCAGACAGACGAAGCTCAAAGGCTTGGCACTTGGTAGTGCGGGCAGAGCTGAAAAGTTTGATAGTGGCGATGGGTGAATTTTCTGTTTCCTGAAACCTTAGTTTCTTGAGTAACTAGTTACAGTTCAAACCAACACGTGCCAGGTGGGCACCGTCGAGTCACGGCCCCTCATTGTTCGTAATTTTAATTTTTTTCCGTTTGATATTTCTTGCACATTCTTCACCAACACCACAGAAAACATAAGCTTAACCCACATGTCTGAGGATGATATCTCTGAACGGCTACGTTCAGTTTTCTCTCGTTGCTTTGGTCCAGGCGGGCGCTCTTGGTAGCCTCTTAAGCTGGTTATTATAAGCCTTCTGCTTCACTCTCTCTTTTCATTCCTCTCGTCCTTCTCGTGTTACGTTTAGAGAGTAGACGTGGGTTTTGGTGGCGGTAGGTCCTGGGTAGACTTGTCAAAAATTCAAAGGATCAAACTAACAGTAGGGCTAAAATTATTTTTCTTGATATGACCTATTATAGTTTTAGAACACTTATTTATGCCGTAGATTGCAGCCTGCATTACAGTCAAAATATTCTAGTGAAGCCCAAGCTTCCAAATTGGTCTCTCGTTTACTGTTTACAAGTCAGTCCTATAGGCACCTTTTCTGTTGTTTGCCAGTGACAAACTTTTAAAATCTCAGCTTTGCCTAACAAAATTAGTTTTTGGCTTTTGTACTGCCTCTGCCAATTTGCCCGAGCAGATATCTAGAATGATATTGTAATGATTAGGCATGGATGGGGAGAGGTAAGGTTATAGATATCATTTAAGTTATCAGTGATAATTAGCTCAAAGACATAATAGTGAATTCATGTGACAGATTTTTGCTGTTGGGACTTTCTTGGCATCTTAACTGAGCAGACCATGAGATGTGCAAATGATACTATGAAATATGTTTCTCATGACAGATTTGATTGTTTTTAGTTGTCTGTTATTTCTTCATACCAAGGTTGCTATTGTCCAATCTTCATTCCTTATATTATGTTTTGTGTCATGTGTTCAGTAACTCTTGAATCATTGATGTTATTGTTATGGCTATCCAGTTCCAATTACCCTGTGTCTTCTTACTTTGTTAGAAAAGACATATTATGGTGATAGTCAGGTGTTATGTACTGAAATTTCATTTCCCAAGGTTTTTAATGGCTGAAGATCCATGTAAGAACATGTCCACCACGTGGGATGAGAGGCTGCCTGCAGGTTTGAGGTTTATGGTGACAAAGACAACAAAAGGGAGGCTAGGTTTAATCATCGGTCAGCACAAGTTCAGAAAATCTGGCCAGCAAAAAGATGGATCACTCATATTCAGGTGCCTAAATATTGGTGTTTGTCACCTGAAGTGTGGCAAGTGAGAAGCATTTTAAATTTTACATACTCTTCATTTGTTGGTATACAGGTGCTCTTCAAAAGACTGCCATGCTCGAGTGAATTTAGATGCTGCCATGCGGCGAGTATTGCGAATTAGAAGCTCCCACAACCATCCTGGTCGAGACTTGTCTGACATTATCAGTGTCCGCCTTCCTCCTGGGTTAATATCCTCTGATGGACAGCCGGTATGTGCGTAGTGGCTGTGAATTGCAAATGTTTAGGTTGAGAAAAGTAAATTAACTAGTGAATGCCCAAAAAAATGATTGCTGGTAGGGCAACTTCCTGAGAGAGTCTAAGCTTCAGTTTTCCTCTCTTTGCAGGACCAAGAAATGAAAAGTGGAAGAAAGTCAGAGAGTTCTAAAAGGTATAATTAAGTATTGTGTGCGTATAACTGCTGGCAGTTTTGCCTTACCCCACTTTTTGAAATTTAACGCCAGGAAGCCATAAATTTAAATTCTATTGAACTGCTGTTCTGGTGCATGCCATATTCACAATTGTAAAGTCAACTTTGAATTTTAGTCAGAGTGGAGATCAACAATATTTGCAATTGGTGCTGAGCTCCACAAAGTCCAGGTTTATCAGATTTTAGTTGTACTTTTCAACCCCTTCCAAGTATACTTACTATAGCTGTTTCAAATGTCATCTTTATTTCTTTAAATTTATAACTTTCTTGAACATTTAATGCAAATAGGAAAAGAGTGAAATCTTGTGGGAGTACTTGTGTATTATTAAGTGGAAGGATAGTATTCCTTTCTGTGCATGTGATATTTGGTCCTGCTGAATTTGCTAAATGCCAAATTTGGTTGTGTGTACATGTTAGTACCTCCTATCTTGACTTATGTATTTGTGATCATTTCAGTGATGCAGGAACACAAAGTGCTTTCATCTCTTACCTCAAGTAGACTGTATTGCTAGTTGAAAATTGTCATTGAGTTGCCACCAACTTTTGGAGGTTCCATATGGTTTATGTATGTTCTAGTTATGTAATACCGTGTTTGTAATGATTATGCAAGTGTCATTTGCACATTCTCTCACTCAATTGCTTGTCATCATTCAAATATTTTTGCATGCATTGCTCTGTGGTTATTTGATTGGACTGAATGCAGGCTGCAGCTAACAATGGGAATTTTATTGAACTGATTGAACTGGTGTGCTCCTTTCTTGAATTCAGCCTTTGCTCACTAAATTTTCTGTAATTAATGTTCCACTGTTACTTTTATTTGCTTTTAGAGTGAGCCCTTAGAATGGAAAGGTGTTCTCTGAACAAAAATTGACATGCCGAACCTCGTAGAAGCCCTTCAGGGGTTTCGAGAAGGATCCACATACTATACCATTGGAGATGGATTCTACTTCTGTCTCAACAGAACTAAAGGGACAAGGAAATTTTTGAAGTGCTTTAGGCATGGGCGGTACAAGTGTATGGCAAGGGCATCATTTGAAGTGAATGATCGAGTGCTAAGTGTTACTGTGAGTCATAATCATGCCCCTGAACCGTGGGTTGATGAATTACTGAAGGAACGACATGCTGTGAAAAGTCATGCAACTTGGGATCCCGACTTCCTCCAAAATAACACATTTGGGAGGTAAGTTCCCTGTACAGATTCCTGTATCGTTTTGTCTCTATTAGATTTGGAGTTTGTATTGTCTGTGAAGTTGTTTTTCTTGCAGGTGCTTTATGGTATCTAAGTTCAGTTGTCCTCAGCCACATCAGTCCATCAAATAACTACTCATTTAGATTCTTATCTTCCATTCTTAGTGAGATAATGTTTCCCTTAGGTCAGTTTTGGAGATTAATCAGTGTTTTGAAAAGCAGAACCTTTTGACAGCAGTTTCTGGTTTCAGTTTGCAATACAAATTATGAGTTATCTTGTTAAGGTCATGGTCCTGTATCACTTTCAGGTCAAAGAGGTCTTCAAGGCGATCCTGTACTTTTTAGTCAGCTGAGGTTGTGTGTTGTGGTCTTCTAGTGCTCACTGAACTTGAATTTGTTGATTTTCAATGTACAATATTCTACAGCTCCTGGCTTTGAGGAAGCTTAAATGTGGCTATCACACTTTGTACTGTACTTGTACATTGGGCTGTCTTCCCTTCCAACACAAGTCAGATGTCAATACTCCAACATCAAAGAAGAAGGAAGAGTGAAGAAGTCAACAGCCCTTATAGTCGCCCCCCCCCCTCCCCCTCCTTTCCCCTCCCCCGTTTTGAGCTGTCGTCCGCCGAGCTTTTTCTCAAATTCTAGTCTTATCTTCGATGTTGCGTAAATGGTGTACTGTGGCCCACTGTCCTTTGCCTTTGGGATCACCCGAAACCTGAGTTTCGCGCACCCTCTGAGACAAGGGTGCTTTTGACAGACCAATTATTTTCTCTAGGTCTGAGAGTTAGGTTAAGACGTCCTCCGGCTTGCCCGCTTGCTCCGATAGAGAAGTATTCAGTCCTGAAGTAGGTAGACTCTGTTCTGCCACCTAGCCACCATGGAAGAGTGTCCTGGGCAGCGTGACGGTAGCACCATTTATTACTTCGAGGGGCATATGTACCGAAAGAACCGGTCGACGGACAGCTCAACCTACTACCGTTGCTCCGCCCGTGGCTGTTACGGGCGTGTAATCGAAAAACACCATCTGGGCTCCGTTGTGGCGGTGTCACCTCACAATCACGAAGCTGACGTGGAGAAACACAACATAAGACGCTTCTTAGCTGCTACTCATCGTCGAGTTAGCCACGAAATGACACCTATCTATACAATCTACCTGGAAGAGGCCCGCAGGTCTGTGCCCTGTGTATAGATTACACAGTAGTTGCAGCGCCAAGCAGTTTGGTCCAAGCAAAAGCTTTCCAGTAACACATTGTTTATCAAACTGCAGGTTTCCTGGCATAGAGCAGGCAATGCCATATCACACTCTGCAAGGGCAATTAGAGAAGAGGAGAATGTTGTGCGCAACTGGTGGCGATCCCTTTGGTGATGTGTATGTATCTAAGTTATATCGCTAAAATATTAAAACCCTGTGTCCAGGAACTAAGAAAAAAATCTTATGTATCAGTGTCTGTTGGTTGAAGTTTGGCTGTGGATACGTATTGACCTGGCCTGTGACAAAACTCATGTGACATTCACTTTCTAGCTAGCTATGTAAATTTTGTTGCTTAGCATTAAATTTTTTTTCAACTGATCTTGTTTGTGACATTACAGGATTTTAGTATAGTTGAGGAGCCAGAGGCTAGGGGTGTGAACATGATGTCAAAGTTTTATTATATAGAGGTTTATTTAGCATTATCCATTACATCCTTATTGTCCGTGCTTTCCAATTATTACTTGTAGTTTTTTTCTCTTTTGAACTGTGGCTGTCTGTTATGTAGTGAATTAATGATCTTATCAGGGTGAGGTGTTGGTTTTCATGTTTTGGCAGGGATTGAGAACTTTTTGGTTTGGGCTTGTAGTGTTCCTAGATCTTTGTCTCTGTTCATCTTTGTCTAGCTTTCATGAAAGGCAGATGCATGTCTACGAGGAACTCCACTGCATGGTCTTGAACACACACCAAACTCACACACTTTACTGAATAGCATCATGTGAAAGATATTCTATTCAATTCAATTTCTGAATTCTTTCAAAGTCTTAGTAATTTTTCTGACCTTAATTTTAGAGGAACATGGAGTCCATGTTGAACGTTTTCTGGAGCAACGTCTTGAGCACTTTGCTGACCAAGGAGGGGATAATCACTTTGATCAACATCCAGATCAAAATGATGGAGAAAGCTTTCCAAGATGTGAAGTAACTATGAACAATCAGGGTGGGGACAAACTTCATTTCAATGGTTATTCATACTCCAAAAAAGCAATATCAGCAAATGCTATAAGATGGACATGTGCTACACCAACTAGATCTGAAACAAGATGCAAAGGGGCCATCACTACAGATCGTGAGAGACCAGTAAGTTCTTCAAGAGAGATGCTGCAGCTAATTTGCTCTGCTTCTTAGAGCATTTCAAGTTTGTAAAGTGTTTGAGATAACTCAGTGTATGTTGCTTCTTGTATTTCAGTATCGCAACCCCAGGTCACTGGTTGAGCACAATCATCCCCCAGAAGACTCAGAAGCTAGCATTATGAGGGATATTGCAAGAGCCAAGCGCCGAATGCGGCGTAGAACTTACCCTCATCCGTTCCCGTTCTTCCCATGGATGTTACCTTTGTAAGTGTAGAGTAAAGTTCAATGAAGGCCATGGAGTCTTAAGAAGCTTATCTGTCAATTTTCAATCTCTTATTTTCTTTGTTGTTACTAAAGCAGTCTCCTTGATGGTGCAGTGTAATTACCCCTTTCCATGCCCCCTCAATATTACAGCATATCAATTGAGCCTCTTCAAATCAGTTTAGTAACAAGCATCTTTTTTCAATTTTTGTTTCCTTATCCCAACATCATTACTTCTCATTAATCATGTATATCCTTTAAACTTTACTTAGTAAATTCAGAAGGTTCATATTTGGGACTGCCGAAAAGCCATGGCCACCATTTTTAAAAAATACCTGTATGCCTCTGAACAGTTTTTTCTTTCATGTAAATGCTTAGGAAAGCAGAGTCAATGATTATATGTAATGTGGGAGTTGTACAGACCAGTAATCAAATTACCAATATCATATCTTTTTATTTCATGACACTTGTAGTGTACCAGTTTTGACTGTCTTGTTTCTTGTGAGATGAGAGTTTTGTACCACCTGTAGATGTGTATTAATAAATGATTGCTGAGCTTGAATGTGGGTTAGGAATGCCTGTATATTTCAGAAGAAGCTTTTGCCATTGTATTGTCTCAAATGTAAAGCACCATATTTATACACCACAGATTGATTAAATAAAATGTAAAATTTTCTTTGTCTTTGTTGTGTTTGTATAAGCACATGGCATGTGCGAAGTATTGTTAACAATATCACTGTCAGTTTTGTTTAAAGAAAAATTAATGTGGCAATGTATATTTAAGAAACCTTTATGTGATCTCATTATTTCAGGGTTGCATGGTGGAATTGCTTGTCTCATACTTTAACCTGTTACAGTGAGCTTTTACATTTAATGTCATTGAGGGTATTTCTATTCTCAGGTTCAGAGATATTTTGTGCCTGTATGACAAACCAGATTTATTTGCTCTTGCTCTGATAGATCCAAATTAACTTTACTTTCTTTAGCTGCAGCTGATACAGTTAACCATCAACCTTGTTAGTGTACCAGACCAGTTATTTCTGCAACAATTTATTTCTATCTGATTGGTTTCTCATTGTCCACAGGCATCAAATGCAGGAGCAGTCAGGGACAAGAGATGATGCCAGTGCCTTAGAGGCGACTCTTGGAATGGGGTGAGTAAAACTGCATGAATCATACCAATACCAATTCTTTTTACTTATATTGGTGGGTGGTGTATCATTGTATTTTCAACCAGAAATTCAGTGTCAGTTTCTCTTGAATGTAAATAGTTACGTCAGTGAGCAATGAACTATGGTTTTCTTTTATCTTTAGGGACATTGGTAAACAAATAATAATTATACTCAGAAGAGGAAATAACATCATATCTGTCTTCCAGAGCTTCCAGTTATTTTCTTTCCAGTTCATTTCAAATTCCTTTTGTTTGGCTGTTTCAGAGCGGTTGGGGGTCCATGGACCAATCAGAGGCTGGTCCGAGTGGCTTTGGTGATGACTTCAGGGTCAAGATGGAGCCAGAGTGGGTGGATGCAGGAGCCCTGGAGCCTAATTGCGAGCTTGAGGGGCAGTATGATGATGGACCGGATTTCGGCGCGGGGTACGGAGATGATTCTATGAACCAGCAAGATGACCAGAGTTACCGTCATCAAATGTATGGTGGCCAGCAGCAACAACAGCAGCAACCTTTGCCACTGGTTAGATAAAGAAATGGACCACTGATAGTAACCAAATTCATTACTATTTCTCTGTGATGTATACCTGTAATTGTTTTGTTATGTTCAGATTCCAGATTCTCAAGATCCTGTGAAACTTCGTGTGCCTGGAAAGCCAAACCTGACCATCACAGTAGCTCCAAATAGACAAAGTGCAAATCAATCTAATGTACCTCTACCACCCCCACCACTTCATCTGCTGAACCCTCTTTTACGTCCTAAGAGGGGAAGACCCAGAGGAAGCGCCTATGGAAGCTATAATGAAAATGATGACAGAGTGACTACTATTCTGACTGACACTATCATTGCCAGTAGAGAATTGGAGAAATTGGGTGCTGCTGCTTATCATACTCCTCGGGTGACTGCAGCTATGTCCTCACCTCTCCAGAATCGTGTGAAACCAAGATCGAAGGACCCAGAGGCTGTGAAGGCAGCTGAAATCATTAACAAAACTCAGAATAGATCTGGACCCAATGTGACAGAGTAAGAATTATAATTAATCTTACAGTACCTGTGAAGCTTTCATCATGCCTTTTCAATTATTTATTTATTTATTTTATTTGTTGCAGGGAATTAGAAAAAGTTCACTTGAAACTCCGTCAGGAGGTCCTGGCCCTAGAGGTTCAGAATTTAAAAGCAGAACGGGAGAAGCTTAAAGCATACAGAAGAAACGTGGCTATCCGGAAAGAAATAATGATGTTGCATCTTCAATTGGGCAAGGGTATTCCCACTGAATGTGCTAGTAGTGGAAGAGGACTTGAAACAATTGATTCATATGACAACTTTATGGATGCAAGCTTTGACAACAGTCCCTCTTGTAGTATATCTAGGGAACAAATTTCTATCAGTAAGAGATTGCCTGATGTCTCCATATCACGAAGCACCTCCAGCCAATCACCTAAAATTTCTGTGCGAAAATCACTTCAGACTCCAAGTATGTCTCCTAATGTATCACCTCTCTCAAGCAGCTCCAGTGTGAAGGACTCTACTCCATCTCCTGCAAGTGTATTGAAGGCAAGGCCTGATTCAAGGGAACATCATGTTGGGGACAAAGACACTGGAAGCACCAGGCATTTGGTCGAAAGTGCAACTGAAAATGATATGAGACAGCAAACAAGAAGACAAACTGAC
This sequence comes from Albizia julibrissin, assembly GCA_037074505.1. Lineage (NCBI taxonomy): Eukaryota > Viridiplantae > Streptophyta > Magnoliopsida > Fabales > Fabaceae > Albizia > Albizia julibrissin. Next base: position 63,044 of record JAYWLI010000074.1, read on the forward strand.
AGCAGACATTCAACTGATACTTTGAATCCCTCTGGGAATGGTCCTCCAACAAATAGCCAGCTATTTGACCTGAAACAACTGAATGAACAGAACAATGATGCTCATTCTAGTGATGGTAGTAATAGGACAGTTATGAGTCAACAGTCCCGCTCTTCTGTTCAACCAGTTAAAGATGAACTCGTGCCATTAGATTCTGTTTCCTCCGATTTAAGTATTGAAATGTTGTCAGAACCAGGTTCAAGTCAGTGGACAAATCAATCTTCAGCCCCCATGACCGAACAAGAGCCTGAAGGCTTTGATGATCTGAACTTTGAAGGAGATGATAGCTACGATAACACAGATGATATTGGCGAATTTTCAGGTGGCTCTGCGTCCAAAGAGCCTCCTGACCCACATTATGGCCCTTATCCTGATGAAAGTGCTCACAAGAGACGAAGAGTTGAAAATATGTGGGAACCAGATGATAACCCATTATGACCAAATGTGTAGTTTGTCAGAATCTCATACAATCTGACCGTGTTCTCTTTTTCTAATGGTCATGAATCATTAGTTTATTGAAGTCTGAAGCAAATTCATGTTGTGATATAATTAGGATTATGCTCCTTCTGGCATTGTTTCACAATCTATAAGAAACAATAATGCTGCCAAATTTTCCATGGAGATTGGTTTGCTTATTGATTAGATAAACAGTGTACCCCTCTTCTCCCCCTCAGTATTCTTCCCAGTGAGATTGGTGTGTTCAGTGACTCCGTAACCAGTGTATCCCGATTCCCTTCATCTAAGTTATTGCAGTAATCATTCTTAATACAATTTGACAAGACTGTCTGGTGATGGATTTATAGTTTAAATTGCATTACATTCTTTTATGTTTACCGTACAAACTCTCAGTCACTGATTTAATGTGCGCATACCCCTAAGGAAAAGAAAAGGACATAAATTCTTAGCTGTTCTAAATGAAATATGTTGTGATGGGTGCTGGACATCCAGGTTTTGCTCGAATGTTGTTCAAGGTTGTTCATTTCCCCAAGTTAGTTTGTTCTTACCTCAATGCTGCGTCGATTGATAGGCTGTGCCAATTTTAAACACATTCCTCATCACCATTAAACAACGTAATGTGTTGTATTTTATTTTGTACCTGCTTGATACGTTGATTTCCTTTGCAGTATTGAATAATTATGATTGAATTTTTAGTTAGGGAAGTTAAGTGTGTTTTTAAGCCTTGAAGTGACCTTACCAACAATTCTGAATTTATTACAAGTACCCTTTGTCAACTTTCTGTGTCGGTTATTTGAGCTCTTTTGCTAGACCTGTGTATTGAGTGTAGCCTGGAGCTATGAAAAGACTGCAAACACCTACTGTTTTGTTTTTCTTGGTGTTAGTTTTCTTAAATCTTCTGATTATTATCCATTAACTCAGTCCGGTTGTACTTGTTCCTATTTTTAAAAAACATCATAAACTGAGACTAATTTTCAACTGATAAACTTTATTTATTGCTTTTAAGTGATTGATGTACATACATCCTTAGCATATAATTGGACCTGATATTACATCATGTAGGTAATAAAGCAGTATTAAACCTGTCCTAAGGTTTCGGACATGACACAATATTTCTGTTGTCTGCTCACCAGTGTGGGTTGTGGCAGTATCAATGAGATGGGAATGAGTTCAAGATCTCAGTATCAATTCCTCTTAAGAATTAAGTTATGCCATTGCTCTGAAAACAAATATGTTACACATTCAGCTCCAGTCAGCTGTTGTAAATAAATTTTTGAAAATTGAGCCTTGCTTGATGATGTCAACCTTTCCTCTCGATTTTATTCTCAATTAAGAAAACACGCCATTGTGTCTACATACTTTCCCATTAGTGAAGGATAGTTATAATACGCTGCAGCGGCAGCAGATCTTCCTCATCTCTGATTAAAAGAATGGTGGAGAGGTCCCACCGAGATTTGAACTCGGATCGCTGGATTCAAAGTCCAGAGTGCTAACCATTACACCATGGGACCTGCGGTGGGGGGGACTGGTCAGGGCACTTGCTGTATCTACCTCTGAGGACACTGACCACACTCGTGAGTTCCTCCTGCTGGCGCGGAAATAATAACTGCCTGCTGGATTGCCTCTTCATGTGCAAGCGTTGTTTTCCTCTCTTGGGGACCGTCGCGAAGCAGGGAAAATTTTATTTGAAGCTGAGGTTTTTTATTTCGCACTCTACCAGCCTACTAAAGCCAAATTACGAAACTTATAGGTGTACATCGAATCACGCATTTGCTTTTTTTCCGCTCTTGATCTATATTATCTTAGTATAAAAAGTCCGATTTTAAGCTACCGGACATCTTTGGTTGGTTTTGAATCCTTCCATGCGGTGAATGGTTCTGTATGTTTGAACCATCACGTTGGCATTAGCAGCTGCAGACCGTGTGGGCGGCAGATACGAGTGAGAGCGCCCTAGGTGCCTTGTGGCCTGTCCATACCTGTGCACTATCTGCAATCACAGCAGTGCAGGCTCATCACATAAACCACAAGGATTACCCAAGATTATACTTGATAACTTTCACAAACTAATCTCAGACAACCAGACAAGTAAACTGATTCCTAGAATTATAACGAGCCGACGGAAAGATCCCAACAGTTACAGCTCATCTGGTAACAGCTGACTTTTGGGGATTTTACCGACCAGTCGCACGGACACACCCTCCCTGGGAACCCTCGCCAGCAGGCGTTGGTGTTTGCCTTGAAGCCCAACTCTCAAAGATAACGAACTATGCGCGGTATAATCTTGTTGGTTTAGCTGCAGGCTGCGGAGGGATGTAGCGTACGCCGTTCGGAAGGTCTAATAAAGGCCAAGCAAAAGCTGGAAAACTCTTGAGTAATACATCACCCTCTGAAACCTCCAGGCACCTTACTTCCACATCAAATACGGGGAAGACCACTCCTTCCATGGCCCTTCCCTTGCCTCTCTCGAACGACCAAGCTCTTGAGAGGGAGAAGGAGAGCGAGTGAAACGAGAGAGACCGCGATAGCGCGCTCTATCGCTTCTATCAGTTCTATCTCGCGAGGCCGACTTCCCATCGCGCTTGCCACCTGCTTGTTATCGTCACCTGTTAACTCTCCGGACCATGCTCCGGACGCCACCTCATAGCCCTATATAGACCGTAGCAGACTGGCAGTGTCAGCTGATCCAGTCGCGGGGCAGCGGGCAGCGCAGCGGCCGCAGCACATTCCAGTCCGCCTTGGCCTGGTCAGTGTCAGTCAGTGTTCTCCTGGTCGCGTCCCGGCCGGCGAAGTTGGCCTGTGCACCCAGTGTTCACCAACTTCATCGACATGGCACAGGACAAGTAGTAAGTTCACTTTGCGGTCAAGCATGAGTTAGCAACCGGCATCCTCCGTTTCTGCAGCGACATGTTCATGACGCGGATTCTCCTCGTACGCCCCTCCTCGGGTTACTCAGTTATTCGGCATTTTCTATCATGGAGGTTCGTTGCGGACAAAATTGGATTTCTTTCAGAGATGCTGACACGCAGACTGTCATGAGGAAATTTCTTCGTGGCTCTGACGATTTGCATATTATGCTTTTTAACTGCAAAATGCAACTTATTTTGAGAATGATTATAAGTTTGGAATAATTACGTCGATGCCGGATTGGGCGTTGCCCCTTTGTAAGAAGTACTCATGAGTGATACGTTGAGGTTATTAAAGATTGTTGATGTTCGTTCGCGCAGTACTGAACGAGACAGCATTTCCTAAAATCTATTCAAGGGCTTCTTAAAAATGATAAAAATTTAACTTAGCCCCTTTGAAACGTACACGATGAGCTTAGTCAAAACAAGTAATTCTCTTCTAAATACTGCCCTTTTCCCACTTTTAGCAAGCCTTGTGTGGCTATAGCAGAGGAGAACTTGCAATCTGCAGACTATGATGGCATCATTGTGGTCTCCCACCTTCCTCCTGGTGAACAACCTTCTCCATTTGGAAGTATTCTTAAGGAAGCAGCAAAGGTGTGAGATCAATCCAGCTTTGAGTTTCAGAAATTAGCAATACAACAGATGTATAATAGTGTCCTCTGTTACAGATTGATGAGTCGCTCAGTTCAATTGGAGGTGTGTTCGGAGTAAGTCTCCCCTCCAATCGATTTGTGTACTCTCCTACAGGACCTATATGCCCTGATTATGATGATGTGAGGAGCTTTGCTGATGCAGCCAAAAGTGGTGTTCGCAGGTATAATTTCCATATAACTTTGTTACTCTGTCATGTGATGAACCAGTCACAACTTTTTAAAGAACTTTCTTATTGACTGCAGAGCTCTGAAAGCAGGAATAAAGGCACCACTGCTGGTTGTTCCTTCTTATGATCGATTTAAGCAAGTGGAATTGGTGACAATCTTAGGTGCCCTTGAAGCACTGTATGTGGTATGTTGAAGATATATTTCCCCATTTTTAGAGAAAATTGCTTCAAATTTCAGTTGTTTTGTGACTTACATTGATACGTAATATTTTAGCCTTTGATGGTGAGGGAGGATGCCCCCAAAAAAAGTTGAAAAACCCAAATCTCTTGGCATCTGGTTGGCTGACACAAAACGTATGAGCACAGTTGTGAAGTTAGCAAATGCAATTGAGGCTGGCAGGTAAGTCTAAATTTTGGTTCTGTCACCTCAAAAATTTTCACTTTTGATTCTGATTTTCATGGAGGAGTGATGAATTAATTTTTTCCTTCTAGGTTTGTTGCTCGTGATATTGGAGGAGGAGATCCTGAGCGAATGGCTCCTCCTCAGGTAGAGAAATATGTCCTTAGTGCCTTTGGTGCTGGATCAGGAATAAAAGCTGAAGTTCTCAAAGGAACCGAATTCTTTGAAAAGGAGTATCCTCTCTTCGCTGCAGTTAACCGAGCTGCTAGTGGTATATTGTCAATTCTTTGGCCCTCTCCTGATAACAAATGAAAATGTTTTTTCTCATCAGTTTGTACACTCTTTTGATTTTGTAGTGATTGAGAGGCACCAAGGTCGTATCATTTTCCTCACTTATGAACCACAAGATACCAGTAAAGTAACAGACACGCTCATGTTCGTTGGCAAGGGTGTCACCTATGACACTGGTGGTGCTGACATTAAAGCTGGTGGAGTAATGGCAGGCATGTCACGGGACAAATGTGGGGCCGCAGCTGTGGCAGGCTTTATGAAGGCAAGCATCAAGATCTGGAGGGACATTCAAAGTGGCCATTTTCTTTCCAGAATATTTATGTCTATTATTTTATTTCACACTATCATCGCAGGTTGTGGATGAGTTGAAGCCCCAGCATATTAAGGTTGTTGCTGCATTGTGTATGGTACGAAACAGTGTTGGTGAAAATTGCTACGTATCAGATGAAGTTGTGACTGCAAGGTCTGGAGCTCGTGTTCGTGTGGGGAACACTGATGCAGAAGGACGCATGGCAATGGCAGATTCTTTATGCAGGGTATGTTGAAACTTGGTCCAATATGGGAGTTGTGAAACTATCTGTTAGCTTTTGTAATTTATTTTGGGTTAACCTAATTTTTCAGATGAAGGAGCTTGCTGCTGGTGCTCAGAACCCTCGCCTGTTTACAGTTGCAACTCTGACTGGTCATGCAGTCCTAGCTGTTGGAGAAGGCTACTCAGTAGGTAGAATTTTTCAAGAGTTGTATTTGTGATGAATTTTTTCTTTACCAAGTTTTTGTATTTCCTCTGAAATAGATTGTGCAAGACAATGGACCAGCTCGGGAGGATGGTAATGCAAGAAAGCTGCAAGATGCAGGAGCTGTTGTTGGTGACCCCTTTGAAATAAGCACCATGAGGAGGGAGGATGTGGCATTCCATAAAGGTAGAACCTACTTCTAAACATCCTGTACCTAATTTTAGAGTATTAGTCCAAAATTTTCATTTCATCCTGCAGCAAAGAGTGAGGGAGATGATTTGCTGCAATGCAACAATGCCCCTTCATCACGAACCAAGCGTGGCCATCAGACACCAGGTGCCTTCCTTCTCATTGCGTCCGGACTAGAAAAGGTACAGTGCTTGTAGTATGACAAGATATATAATAGTGACAGAAAGAAAAGAACTGTAATGTTTCTCTCTATTTCAGCATGGAGCAGGCTCCAAGCTTCCACTGAAGTATTCACATCTGGACATAGCTGGATCAGCAGGTGATCTCCCAAATGAACCCACTGGAGCTCCTATTGCTGCTCTTGTTGCTCATTTTGTTGCCAATTTGTCATGAAATTTCAGTCTATGTAATCCTTTGATTGAAAGTGACTGAAAATAGTGCATGAACTACTGGATTAAAAAATCATTTCAATCAATTTTATTGGACTATTTTCACTCCTTCCAAGATCTTCAAACTAACACTGAGTGATGCTCAAGATAAATGCAATACAAATTAATCAGAACCAAAGAGGTTCAACTATGCTCCTTGAAGGGTGCTTTCCAAGTCACCTGACTCCTTCATTTCCTTGATGATGTCGAGTCCTCCAATGAGTTCACCTTTCACATACACTTGAGGATACGTGGGCCACTTGGACAGCTCTTTAAGGCCCTGACGAACTTCTTCATCTTCTAAGATGTCAAATGTTTCAAATGGTACGCTGCATACAAAAATCATGGAAATGCATTGTAGGTTCCTCAAATCAATTTGGGAAATAACAGTTCTGATTTAAACATAAAACCTTACCTTGTCTCTCTGAGAATTTCCATCAATGTCTTGCTAAAGCCACACCGTGGTTGGCTAGGATTTCCTTTCATAAAAACCATTACAGGTGCTTGGTTGATTAATTTTTTTAGTCTGATGGAACAAGGACATGACTCAGCATTTAAAAAATACATGGTTATCAAAACTGCCACACGGCTTTCACCCACATTACCTGTCATCCAAAGAAACTTTTTTGGGCAGCATTGCTTCTAGGTCACCACTCTCTTGCATTTCTTTAACAATATCTAGACCACCAACCATTTCACCATTGATGTAGAGCTAAAATTTAGAGAAACAAAATACTTACATAAATTCTAGGTTATATATTCACACATGCATAGTAAGAAAGGCAAGTCGTTGTAGTTGGACTAGAAGTCTAGGATACATAGAGACCTTATAGCAGAATTACGTACCTGAGGATACGTTGGCCACTTTGAGTATTCTTTCAAGCCCTGCCTGACTTCCTCATTGCTGAGAATATCATAGGTTTTGTAATCAGCATTAAGCCCATTTAGGATATCCACAATAGCCCTGCTAAATTTGCATCGTGGCTCCAGAGCAGAACCTTTCATGAAAAGCATAGCAGGGGCTGCATTAATTAATGATTTCAGGCGCGAGTTAAGATCCACTGCAGGAGAGGATGTGTGATGCGAGGTAAGAGGTTCTGAAATATTTTTAAGCTAGAGACAGAATTTCAATTGGACATTTGAAACATGTAGGTCCAAAATTACATTATTGAAAAATAAAATAAAGACTCACATTTTCCTTAATTTTTTTGGTGAGATCTCCAGCATTAGCACCATCTACTCGGCCTACTTCTTTCCCATTTACAAAAAGTACAAATGTGGGAACTGCAGTTATTCTACACTTTAGTGAAACATCTGAAATATCTTCAGCCAAAATTTTAGCGAATTTTACTGCCTGTCAAACAGATAGTTAACAATAAGTAAGAGCCATAAGAAATTTTATGAGTATTATATCCATCTGAAAGACTGTACACAACCTTATTCTCCTCTTGCTTAGACAGCTCCTCCATCACTTCATTCATTTGTGCACATTGGGCTGCCCAATCAGCATAAAAATGGACCACAGTCAGAGTGGGGATGCTGGAAGGAGTGATGCAAATAAGAGATTAATTGATAGGTAGATGACGGATGATCATTGAAGCTGCAAGTCCATGGACAACCAAATCAACATTTTAAAAATTTTTTTAATTCGATTGTTTCTTAAAAAGGAAAGTGGAAATGTTGAGCCATGAGACCAAACTGCAAAGGGAGACCTGCAGGCATGTCGAGGTTAAGATGGGGTAACGAAATGGCATGATATGAGTATAAATCGTAAGTATACGTACTTGACACATTTATCGAACTCTTCCTTACTCTTTACGTCAATGAGTACCATTTTGCCCACGATTTTCGAGGATCCTCTCAGCGTTAAATTTTCAAAATTAAGGATAAGAGGATGACTTCGAGAAGACAGCCGTATCCAGCCGTATCTTCTACCACCCCCACCTACGTCTTCATCCCCCTGCGTACGTCCAGCTGGCCGTGAATGTGATGGACAAGATAGATTTCTCATCCTGTCGTCTGTCACCGGTGTAACAACAAACGAAAGTCCGTTTACATAAACAAATCGTATGTCTGAATTAAAGCTACGAAAATGGGGCAACAACAGTATTAATCCCACCCGGAGCTCTCTCACGTTGTAATGGTACTTCCCCATCACTTATATAACTTTAAATGTTTTATGAACCTTCAGTGGATCTGTTTTGATCTTTTTCAAGAAGCATTGGCTTAATGAGAACTAAAGGTTATAATTGTAATATCATTTTGGGGTGAAGTTTTTATTTATATTTTAAGTTTTAGACCAGTTGAGAGCCATTTGTTGATGTCAGTCAGTACAATGTGGTATATCTCTCTATAACTGATTAGGAGGGAATTTGTGATGGAATAGTTTAATGTAGTCCTAGATATCCTTAATATGCCCTTCTGTGATCAATTTCAGAAGCTCCTGATGAACAAGATTTTTCTCATGGATACTATATTTATTGAATGAAGTAGAAGTTCTGACAAGGAGCATGGCCCGCAAACGTCGTAATCGTTCGGGTGGGGAAGTTCAGAAGAAAGTGCAAAAGGTGGAAGGCAATGTCAACGATAAAGCCAAATCCCCAGCAAAGGTACTTCCCTTTTCTGTGTGCTGAATACATTATACTTTTGCCGTTATCATCTCACTTGGTCCGTGTATATTTCAGCTTGAAACTCAGACTCCCAGGAGGACCAGACGATCTGCTAAACCTGAATCTCCTATTGTAAGGATTTTTTATGGTCATTTATTTTTAATCAGGAGCTCTATGTCATCTTTTCCTGTCTGTCTTAGTGCTTGTCTGTGGTAGTTACATGCCTGAAAACAATTTTTCTTTCAAATCAGCAGGTCATTAAACAACCAAAACTAGGTACACATAGGATTAATTCTTCAGTGTCTGCTAGAAAAAAAGTAGTTTCCCGTAAAAATAGAGAGCAAGTCGGTGAAACAGCACAACAGGTTTGTCAATGATTTTTCTGCAGCTTGTATAAATAAGGTATTGTTATGAACAATCATCATTTGCTTTTATGTAAATTGTCTCATGTTCTATGTTATCAGCAGGGATCAACATCACATCCTCCAGATGTAGATCCTCTTCTAATCTGCCCTGAAAGCTCTTCAGAATGCAGAGACAATGTCAAACTCAGGGTACCATCTCTTGCCTCTGTAAGTGACATCTCAAAAAGTTTCTTCTTCTTTGGCTTAATTTACTTTCTAATCAGTAGTTGAATTTTCCCCCTTTTTTGTCAGTTTGTTGATGTCAAACTTGAAGTTGACGATGAACATGAAGTTTCCCTTTGTAATGATGATAAAGCAACTTACGAGGCTGCAAGTATTCTCCACTAGACACTTATATTTTGTTTTTCTTTAAAGTGATTTGGACTGAAGGAATAATGATTTTTGTTGTTTTTGTCCTCTTCAAGCAGACTGCAATGAAGATGGAAGTTGTTGATTGTGGAGTGCACAAGTGGGAATCTGACCTTGAAGACCCTGCCCAAACTAGTGTAAGTTGCTTGTATTTTTCATTCTGGTACCTATGATAGTGGAATGGAATGGTAAAGTAACTGTAGCATTATGACTTCTAGGTACCTTTATTACAGTCAAATGTCCTTGACTTGTCAGTTATAACTGAAGTCCAAGGATCATTGAATGCTATTCTCCCCCAAGACTGGTTCTGTAAGGCCACAGACGATGGATTCAATGTCATGCTTTTGTCTCGATGCAAGGAGAAAGCTATACAACGGAGACTATTTTTTCCTTTTGTTGGAGGTATGGAAGTCAGTGTTCACCGGAAACCTCTACTACCTCAATATGTTGAGGAACTTTTGGAAAGCCAGGTATCATCTGTGCCCATCACTGTTGATAGTTATCAGACATTTGTTGAACATGTCTTGAAAATAGTGGAAAAGTTTTGGTACATGGAAGTTTGTGGTGGAGCTGACCAATGTGAGTTTGTTGATCTTTGGGCTCATGAGAAGTATGGTCTCATTGATGAGAACCCATATGGGGAAATACGCTATCAAAAAACATTCAGATCTATAGCTTGTAAGCTTCTTGTTCAATCTCATAAATGGAGGTGCAAAGAGTGTGCTCGGCTCTCGGCAATGCTGAAGAGGAGGAGTAACAAAAGGAAAGATATTCACCAGATCACCAAAGCCCTGGCAGAGAAGAAAGGAAAAGGTCTTGTTCCAAAACAAGATATCACTGTCAAGAAAGCGGATGATTCTGGAAAGGTTCATATTTTGAGAAATGAAGATAAGCTATCTCTATCAGTAGGTGCTGATAATTTGTTTACTTTGAAGAAAGGAGTTCCTGCGAAACTTTCTATGTGTTCTGCTACTCAATCAAAATTTTCCAAGGAATTGGAAGAAAATCAGCTTTTAGATCTCAGCTCAGCAAAAAGGCAGATGACAGAACACTCTGTGCCTCCTGCACCAGACCATCCAGTCTCATTTGAAAAAGTTGCTCCTAAAACATACTGCTTCTCAAGTGGAGCTGCACTACCCCGTTCAGTTGGAAAACAACCTTCTGCTTCTGCTGATGATGATTCTATGTATACAGCAAGTGGAAAAGCAACCGCTGAATTAGAAAAGAGTGGAGTGCCTGTGGATGATGATTTGGCTCATGATTTGATGACCATTCTGAAAGATATAAACCTCTCTCCTGCGCAACGCCAATTACTTGAAAAACAATCAGAACTTGCTGCAAATAAAAAGTCATTGTTTATGAGGTGGCACCCAAGCTTGATAAGGTATGCTCTCTTTGTTAGATCAACTTTTAGTGAAAAGTTCACATCCACTGGCATGATAACACTACCCTCTGGTAAAAATCTGTTCAATTTTCTCAGGTTCTTTTCAGAACCAAAGATTTTCAAAAAGCAGATTTAAATGATCTCCTTCAGAAACTGTATTTACGGACCTGTGATGTATCAAAAACTTATCATGTTTGTTACTTGATGAAATTGATATCTCTAATAACCTTGTTTATCAAAAGTCTAATGGGGAGCTAATTGGTTATGTAAAGTTAAGTGATATAAAGTCAGAAATGGACCAGCTGGAAGCATACATTAGTGTAGGAAAAGCAATTACTTTCAGTCCAAAGCCATATTCATTTTTAGTGTACATAATTAAGGGGTTGTCCTTTGGTATGAGAGAGCTAGTTGGTCTTCTTGATGCAAGTACTGTATCCAAAGAGACTGTGCATGATATGACATGGAACATGATTGGCAATCTAGAAGAAAAGGGAATTAAGGTAGTAGCTGTAGTTTCCAGTGGATCTCCTAAAACCAAGGCCTTTTTTGATCTCCATACTCCATGTGTAAAGTTAGATTCAGGTCATGTCTTCTCAACAAATAACTTGAAAGCAAAAGGGAGATTAATACACTTTCTATTAGATGCCTCATATTTGCTCAAAGAAATACGCAACTGCTTTGAGGAATCAGGTTCCTCGTCTCCCAAGCAAAAGACTCTAACGCGGCGTGACAAACCCATTGTTTGGGGTACCATTGTGAAGCTCTTCCTAGCCAGTAACAAGCAATCTAATCTCAGTCGCCAAAATGTTTTTCTAGAAGAATATTCACGCAAACGTCTATCATATGCCTTGGAAGTCATGAGCAGCACTGTTGCCAAAGATCTTGCTTCTCGCGGCTGGGACTTCACTTCAGAAACTGTTGGTTTTATAACGCAGGTATCTGACTTTTTCCAGTGCCTCCTCTGTTCTGAAGTGGCAGAGGGAGACTCTAGCAAAAATAGAATTCCACCATATACCAGTCTAAGTGACCCAAGATTTACTAAACTAATTGCTTTCTTGGGTTTCCTGTGTGTTTGGAAATTAGAAGTTGATTCAATTCCAAATTTATCAAGTGAGGAGAGATCAAAATTACTGTTGGATGAGGTAATTTTTGAAGACGTAGAAGTAACTGTAAGAGCATTTAAAGATGCTGCATCATTTCTTTTGACTGAAGGAATGAAGGAAATCAACCCAAATGACTTTTGGTTGGAGCCTATTGGAAAATTTTTAGAGAAGGGGTGGTTTGGTTTTGTACAAGCTGTAAATTCTTACACTTAAAAAAGTGATAAGATTTGATGTTTTGTTTTTTTTGTTTTTTTTTGAAATTGCTATGTGTGTGCTAGAAATGTTAGACAAAGACAGCAATTTACTACTTATTGACCTCTCTAGATATTTTATCCAGTTAAAGATGTTTGCTCCGTATTGGTCCTTGCAAAGTGACTTGCAACACTAGTTGATATTCTCTTAATATTGAATTATTCAGGAGCAAAAGTGATGCTAATTCTGCAGTGCTGATCATTTTAAATAATCGATTGTATGTGATACCTTTTAGTCAAAAAATAAATGTTTTGGCATGAAAAATCTGAAACTATTTTCCAGTGATTTTATCCAAATGTTCTGTTTGTCATGAGGAAATAGTGAGGATGAACTAGGAAAAGAACAAGAAGAACACTTCAAAATAAAATGTTTACACGTACATGTAGAGGGACATAATTGTATTGAATCATCAAAGTTTGGTTTTCATAAATGCAACCATATTTGATAAGCTAGTCACACCCGGGCTGTTTTCGCCCCAGTCAAGCAGCTTTTTTTTCTTTTTTAAACGTTTTTCCGCTGCTCTCCCTCTTTCCAGCCCCCACATGGCCCCCACCCCATAGCGGCGGTGGGTGAGGCACTGGCAGCAACGCCCCAGCCCCGACCCTCCGCGCACGCCGCGTGCCGCTTTCCGAGTGACGGCCTAACTTCAAACGGGTGGCGTCGAATCGCCGCGCCAGTTCAGCTGAGCTTGACAGAGCTCCGCGGGAGTGGAGTGGGGAGGTGTAGAGCCTGGCGGCCTGGCTTTGGTCCGACCTGGTCGTGGCCGCCCCACCGGGCCATCCGGCTGGGCGCGGCAGGGGGCCCCGTGGGCTGGGCCTGGGCCTGCTTCCACCCCCGTCCTGTCCGCCGACAACCCGTCGAAGCGGAGCGAAGCGGAGGGCTCGCGGTTCCCGCGACCTGGCAGGACAGGAACATGGGGTCCGTCCCTGAGACCTGTCGCGCAAAGCACAGCTCGCGCGGACCGAAAAGGGAGGAGAGCCTCGAGGCCGCGACCTGGCACTGAGTACGCTGGCCCAGTCAGTGAATTCTCCAAGTCTGTCCTCGCGGGGACGATGCGAAGGTAGTGAGCCAGCAGCGGGGGGAGGGCCCACTTCGAAGCCTCGCTTACTGAACGCCCCTTGAGAGTCCACCCACCGGCTAGTCTTTCCTATTCTGGGACAGTCTTTCGCCAGGGAAATCCGCCAGGGTCTGGATTAAAGACTATCAGAATCGCGTTATCGGCATCCTTGTCAGTTGGATAGTCAACTAGGCTAAGCTGTCGAAATCCGATTGGTATTACAGTAGTAACAATCGCTATGGTACTACTGTACCATAGCCTGTGTGTAGCGCTGGTAGTACCTCCGCGATAGGTGAACCGGGGGGAGGGGATGATTTGACCTTCCAAAGAGGTGCAGGCGGGGGGGTCAACCCGTCTTGCGATGGATGGGCCCCCCTGTTCACCTATCGCGAGGGTACTATCGTAGCCTCACACCTGTACGTGGATCATCGCTGAGGCTACCCTCCACGGTCTCCACTCGAAACAACCTCCGAGTGCTCTCTCTCGAAATAGAAGCAAGCATACTGTCAACGTGATACCATTTGAGGTTTGACCCGCGCGCCAGGCCTCCTCACCCCTTTCCCCGTTGTTCAGAGAAGGGACTAGTGGCCCGCAGCCCGAACGTGTCGCCAGCGCGTCTACCCGAGCCGGGCCTTCTCGGTCGCCGGGCCATGGGGATGGGGAGGCGCACAGCGCGCCGAGCGCGGCCAGCAGCAGCTAGCGGCAGCCAGCGGCAGGCCAGCGGCGGCAGCGGCCCACCAGTTGCTCGACCGCCTCTGCCCCGTTCGCACGTCGTGCAGCGTCGCGTCCGCGTCGCCTCCGGCCCGCCGCGGTAGCGGCGCTGCGCCGGCCCAGCCACTCCAGCGAGCGGGTCTCCAACCCGAGACCTGTTCCGGTTGACATCAACACCATCAACACCAGCCCCGAAGACCCGGTGCCAGCCAAGTGTGTCGTGAGCGTGGAGTGTCCAGGAGCCCCGGCCCCGGCCTATTTCTCCCGCGCTTTTTTGAACACGTTAGTGAGTCGGCTCGTCGTAGACAGTGTCGCCCCCGCCTCCCATCTGCACTGCACGTACCAGTCCAGCATTGGTCACTGGAGGTCTGATTGAGGCCTGTCACCGCCATTCCGTGACTGGCTCTAGGTTGGTTGGCCGATGAGGCCCTGCTTCGGTTGACGCTGCCTGTCAGGCGGCTGTGCTGGTCAGTTTAAAAAAAAAAGTGTTAGAAGCAGCAGCAACTGCAGCGATGTGGAGCCGAGGAGTGACGCCGCCGGCTTTGCGGCTAGCGCGGCCGTTGGCGAGGCGCTGTCCGCCGTGAGGCCGGCCAGTGCAGCCAGAGCAGCGCAGCGCGCCGCATCCCCCACCGAGCCCGACCGAGCCCGCGCGACGCCCAGCGCCGACACTCGACGACCGGCACCACGCGGCCGATGGCAGCTGCCGCCCTCTCCGATTAAAAGGTGGGTGGTCACTACACGGGACAGACCCCTCAACATTTTTGCGTGCACCGCGGACGGACGCTGTCTAAGCTGGCTGGCGGCCGGCCGGACTTAGCGCGCAGTCACCCTTGGGCCTACCTTGCCTTGGCCTTCTGCGTGACGTTGTACCTCGACCCTCCCCGGCCCCCTTCGATGTGCCCTGCCCTGCTACCCCGGTTTTCACACCCTTCGATCTACAGCGAACCCAGCTCGATCGACCCTGGAAAACCCGCGCTGTCGAGTAATGAATGGAACCTGCGGGCAAGCAGACTGAAAAGAAGAGGGAATCGTCCGGAACGCGGCCTGCGTATTTCCAACCGGCTGGCCGAACCGCCTTTGTCACTCCAGCGGGCGGGTTGCGCGATGACTCCGTGCCACAAGGGCCTAACTGCTTCCAGGTCTCAGTAGCTTCAGGAGATGTGACATGAGTTACGAGGGTTGTAGGCAATATTTGAGCTTTTGCTGCAAGGAGGCATCGAGCCGCCGGGCGCAGCGCGGCCAGGCCTGGCGGCCATCGCAAGGCGCGGTCGATCTCCTCGCTCACCCCATTCATAGCCTTTCTCCATTAGGTTTCTGAGGGCGACTCTTTTCACCCAGGGCTGCGCCGGCGGCGCATTGTCTCGGCCCCGATTGACGCGACGGGGTGTCGATACTCGACTCGCCCTGCGACACCAGTCGGACCCGCCCCGCACAGCGTGATCTAGATACGGCACTCTTGTCGCGCTGCCACCATAGATACGCCTTTGTGGCCCGCACGCAGCCCGACGCGCCCGACGCCCCGCGCGCCTTTCCTCGTCTTCCTCCTCGTCCACAGAGCAAAAGCAGGGCCTTCTCCGCGCCATTGCATTTCGGTTTCAACCACCAGGTCCTCGACAGGACTCTTGCGCCTCTAACAGGCGCGTTATCCCCCCCCCCCCCCCCCCTCTTTCCCCTGATCCGTCGGCGAGCCGGCCGGTAGGCAAGAAAGCGCTGTGGTGTGTGGTACATGTTGGCTTGGAGACAAAACCTGCCCCGCAGCCATCCGCGGTGGTCCGGGTGGTCCACCCTAAGATCGCAGCCACCGGCAGCCGCCAAGCCCTCGGCCTGGCCCGCTGCCCGTGACCGCCGACACGCGGTGTGGCGCGGTGCGGAGAGGCCTGGCTGGCTTGGAGCGCCGCTTGCTTATTCATGCCATCGGAACCCCTGGAGCGCCACTCCGTGTAATCCGGCCCGGACCCCGATGCCCGACGCGAGGCGGCGAGGGCCACAAGTGCGGGGGAGAGACGGACGAGAGGAAACAGAAATTATTCCCGACGAACTTTTCGACGCGCACTGAATGCTCTTATTGAAAAGAGCGGGCCGGGTGGACAGGATGGCATATTCAAAAGGGGTCGACCTTTGCGTAACGCGGAATGCGCCCATCTCATTAGGCCGGGGCCAGGCCGGGGCCCTCGCTGTCCACCGAGGCGAGGGCGGGCGAGCCCTCCACGGCCGAACCCCCCAAACCGCGGCAAGCTGCCCGAGTGCGAGCGGCCGCGAAGTTGACTCCACGCACTCGCCACGGTGGCCCGGCCTACTCGAGGCGGGGCGGGACGGGGCTGCAGCCAGGCCTGGGCCAGGCAGTGCCGCGGGGTCCTCGTTACGGCGTGCCGCCGAGCGAGAAGGCGAGGCACGGAGGCACGGCCCAGGGGCACAAGGGGCGGGCGGGGCGGGGCGTGGCCCCCGGGCGGCAACTCCTGTCCAGCAACCCCCCCTTACTCCGCACCTACCCCCTTGGCACCACCTGCTCGCCACCTGCTGGCCCCGGCCCACCCCGCTCTGTCGTCGCGGAACCATTCACACCACGCTGCGTCCATTGACAAGTACTCCGGGGCCCGGCATGGGGCGTCTGCAAGCTGCCCGACATCCAGATCGCCGCGGCCCCCACTGGGGCAGGGCAGGACGCCCAGCCGTAGTCCCAGTGCCTGGCTGGCCTGGCTCGCTTCAGTCGATAAAGGTCCCAGGTCGGGGAGCGCTGGGCTGCCAGGCCATGGCCAGGCCTCGAACCAGGCCCTCAGGCCCTCCTTGGCCTACACGCAGCTCGGCTCGACTTATACCGCCAGGCTCCAAGGCTTGGCTTCCGGCCCGAGGCGAGGCGGCCCGCGGCCGGCCAGGTGGGGGCGGGGCGGGGCGGGGTGGGGCCCACAATATGCAAACACGGCGCACATCGCCCTACATCTGGGCCGTAAAACGCCGCGCTAAGTCGGCCGTGCCCTAGGCCGTGCCTCGGCTCGACGCGCCGCGCGGCACGCCGCCACGGCGGCTGCGACGATCGGGGTAAGCGCCCCCTCCCCTGCAACCCCCGCCGGCTGCAATCAGCAATCCACACCCCGGGCCTACCCGCTGTCCCCTCGTCTGAGGTGACCTTCAGGCCCTCAGGCCGACGAGGGGCGCGGTAAGCTCGTCACCACGGGAAGGTTAATATCCCTTGAAGTTGCAGGGCGGGGCGTCGCAGGCGGCGAAAGCTGCAGCAACCCTGGTGGCATTATGCGGCGGGCTGGGAAACAGCCCAGCCCCCTCTCGAACGGGGTGCGTCCCTAATTGCCGGCAGTGCCGGCCGGCCTCGGCCAGGGCGGACACGTCGTCGTGATACGAGGCTGCGATTACGCCGCCGGGCCTCGCGCACTGTTTTTGCCGCGGCTGGCGTTGCCTTGGCGTTGCCTTGGCGTTGCCTTGGCGTTGCCGCCCCCTCCGCCGGCCGGCCTCGCCGCGTCTCACGCCGCGACTCATCCTGACGTCGCTCCAACTCCGGGAAAGGAAGGGAAGAAATACGACCATCAAGTGCTCGGAGGAGTCAATTTAGCCCACACCCAGTCCCCGCCCGCTGTTTATTTATGCAGCCAAGTTGCTCCCCTCGCCCCCGGCAGCTCCGGCTCGCACTCGGACCGGAGGCGGGGCCGCGGGGGCGGCGGGCTTAGTGGCTGCAGCGGGCGCTGGGCCGCAGCACAATCGCGGAGCCCCGCCCCGCCCAATGAGTACCTTTGTTTTTTTCGTTGTGACCACGAGGAAAGGCGGGGCGGGGCGCCGTGGGGTCCTCAACGCGACAAGCGCGCGGAAATCAACTTGATGGCGAAGATGAGGAAGGAGAGGGAATTAAAATGTGCCTCCCGGGCCGCTGTAGACTGTCGCGGCAGTGCGGGTAAATAATAGAAAACGAAAATGGAGACAGGCTGCTTGGGCTGCTGGGCTGCTGTCGCCTGCCCCGGTCCGGCAGACGCCGCTCCCCTCGCCTCAGGGCCTCGGCCTGCCTCGGCCGAGTGCGCCTGGTCGCCAGTGGCGCCTCGAAAAGCAGCAAGTCAAGAAACAGGATTTTTTTTTTTTTTTTTTTCAAATAAGAAAATTTGACGAGCTTGAATGATAGCGAAGAGTGACGTAATGACATGCTCACTCATGAAAAAATATGAAATTGTAGGGCCTTGAAATATTAAGCATGCAATGTTTTTTTGCGTCTCTCTGGCATCTCCGTGGGTTGTTAGTCTCAACTCAGCGTTGTCGTCTCAGAGCTTCGGAGCCGGAGCTCTCATTCCTCTCTCGCGGTACAGAGGGGGAGGGGGGAGGGGGCAGCAGCGGAGGTCCCGGAACGGGGCACGTGGCCCCGCGTGGGCTGAAGGACATAATTCGCGGTGGCCCAACCCGGGGTGCTAATCCGCCAGGGCGCGTCTCGCGGCGGTATGCGTGCGGCCACGCGTGCCTCGCTTTGGCCTCGGGGGCGGGGCGCGGGCGGGGCAGGGCGGGGCGGGGCAGGGCGGGCAGGGCGGTTCGATCCCCTTATCGCTGTCTCGCTCCTCTTTTCGACACGCTCATCATTTCGCGGATAAGCTGTTGGGATTGGGCAGGGCCGACATGGCGGGCCGGGCAGGGCCGCGGCTGGTGGGTGTGGGTAGCCGCGGGGCGGGGCGGGCTGGCGCGTGGGGGAGGCAGGGCGTGGCGCCACCACACCTTCCCGGCCCGGCCTTTTAAAGAAAAGCGATATAATACCCCGCCCCGCCCCACCCCCGGCATCCAGGCCTGGCAAGCAGGCTCGTCCGGGCAGCCCCGGGCCGATACAACGCCGGCCCGGATCACGCGAAATAAGGGTAATCTTCAAAGCGCCGCTGGGCGCCGACGCCGCCGACCGACGCCGGGCGAGGCGGGCGCGGGGCCTCGGCGCGGCTGGCCGAGCCCTCGGGGGCGGCTCGGCACGGCGTGTCACGGCGCGGTGGGAGTGGCGCCAAGCCGCACCAAGCCCTGCCCTTGGGGCTCGGGGCAGTGCCTGGCTCGGCCTCGCCCGCCTTGCATTTTGGTGTACAAACTATTGCATTTCCGTGCATTTTTTTTTTGCATTTTGATGCATTTTTGAGAATTTTTTAGCATTTGCATTTTTGTTTATTTTGTTGCATTTCTGCGCATTTGAAGCATTTCCGTAAATTTTCAGTGCATATTGATGCATTTTTCGCATTTTGCTGCGTTTTGAGCATTTTTGGGCAGTGCATTTTATGTGCATTTTTGTGCATGTGCATTTTGGGTGTGCAAAATTTTTCGAGCCTTTTTCCCCTGGCCTCGCCCCGATACTCCTCGTGGGAGGCGGCCAGGAGGCGGCAGCGCCGCAACACTCCTGGCCCGCGGCTCGCCCGATTAGCGCGCACTGCACACTGCGCATGGCACATGCACTCCGGGGAGGGTGGGCCGGGCCTCTGGGGGAGAGAGCGCGACATTTATTTTCGTTGGGGCAAAACTGCTGGCACTGACGGACAGCGAGCGTGACTGGGAACAGGTGGGGCGGACAAATCCGCTTTGGGCGGCCAGGCGGGGCGGAGTGGCAGCGCAAGGCACAGTTCGGGGCGGGGCGTGGCGCAGGGGGGAGAGGCCGGAGGTGTGCGGGACGTGCGGGACGTGGAGTCTGCAGTCTGGACATTAGTCGGGTCAGAGCTGATGTTGGCTCACTTGTCCACGCGGGGCCCAGGGTCCAGTGGTGGGCTCAGTGGCGGGCCCTCGTAAGAGGCTTACCTGCGCGGCATGTGGTGCTGGCTATGATGGTCTCCACCGCGTCTGCCGCCTCACCCCGCCCAGGCCACGTCTAGGCCTCTTGGCCCAGAGGCCACGAGGCCTCTAGGGTCGGCCTAAGAAGGAAACGCCAGATTTCTCCATGCAATTTCTGAATATTTTTTACCAAGACTTTTTTTTTTGTCGTGTCCTGAATTTTGGCGATAAGATGGCATGGTTGCATGGTCTTAGCACGACGAGGCTGGGAACAGCGGCGAGCTCGTCGGCATCAAGTGCCTCAGGGCTCAGAGCCCAGGCCAGGCCGGGCCAGGCCAGGCCAGCCCAGGCTGCCGGCAACAAGGCTCGACGCAGCAGCGCCGCGCCGCGCCTGGCCTGGCCAGGCTTGGGACCAGCGCGACCGCGAGGCCCAGCCTGTGGGCCCAGCCTCGGCACGGCTTACAATTTCATCGTAATTTCCAGAAAGCGGATGAGTGCTCGCCACGTCTTCCCCCTCCCGCTTGCCTGCCCTCGCGCGGGTAACTCCCCACCTCCTTCCCCGCCGTTTAGCGACGCCCCGAAAGTGACAGTTGAGGAGCTGCTGCTTCGGTGATGAATCGCCGCGCGTATCCGAGGGAGCGGCCGGGAGGGCGCTGGTGCGAGCCGCGTTCAAACGTCGCGCGCCAGATGCGCCCGCCCCGCCCCCGCTGAAGAACTCCTCGGAACTCGGCGACTGGCTTGACAGCCAAGGAAGTATGAAGGGCCCGGTCCGGAGACTAGACCGGGCGCTGAGTGGGGCGTGGCTGGCGTGGCTGGCGTGGCGGGGCCGACCGTATCGTGCTCGCGCTGAGCGCATCCTGGCCGAGAAGTCCGGGCGGGGGCTGGCGCCACGCTGGCGCCACGCTGGTCCCTCTTGCCCTCTGGAGTCCAGACAGGCAGCCTCGAGGGCTTGACGGACTCGACGACCCCGTCGGCCAGCAGCAAGACTCAGTGGTTGAGCGCTAGGGGCGCCCCGCTTGCGGCCACCTGCAGCACCCTCTCCCTCCACCGAGCGGCCAGGTGGCGAGGTGCCGCCCCTTCCCTGCCGCTGGCTGCGCCAGGCGGCGCCAGGCGGGGCCGCGCCAACGGCCCTGACGGCCCAGATGGCCGGGGGCGGGGGTGGGGGAGGCAATCAGACAGCCTTGTTCGCGACGGCCGGCGCGGCAGATTTAATTTCTGTTCAAACTCCAAGACAAATGAGGGCTGGCCGGACAGGCGGCAACTTTTCTGATTCCACGTGTTTGTTTTCGTCCGGCCCGGCACGTTGTGGCCACTGGTCGGAGCAGCCGATGGGCTACCACCCCCGCGCCGCGTTGCCCTCCGCTCCTGGCGAAATGCCGAGACAGACGCCGCGACTCCGAGGTCCGCGCCCCGGCCGGCCCCAACTGCAGGGCGACGCCGAGGCGATGCCGAGGCCGAAAGGTGCGCGGCTGACGGGCTCCCGGGCTCGCGCCGTCGTCCTCGAATTTCTTTCTCCAAGCGCGAGCAGCAATTCCCCGGGCTTTTGATCGGCTGGAACAATAGAGCGATGGATCCGCCGAGGATGGGGAGCCGCGCGGGAGGGACCGCGGCCTGGCTGCGACGGCTGGGCCGAGCCGAGCGCCCGCGGAAGCCAGGGTAGGCAGCACGCTGCGCGCGGCCGCGCGGGCTGGCCGATGTTGCCTACCCCGCAGGCGCTCTTGTCTGCAGCCGTTGCTGCTTGCTGCTGCTCCGCGCGTGATCTTGACAAATCGGCTCGATGCAAAGCGCCGCCCTGCCCCGCCCCGCGCAACTAGCGCCGTCACGCTATCGGATGAATTAGCGGGCCCGCTCCGGCAAATCGCTGCGGTTTCGCCTTGTCACCCGCCACCCGCCGGCGGCGAGGAGGAGTCGCGCAGGGCCTGACTCTCCTCGAGGGTCCTGGCAAAATAACGTAAGCCGTTGCGGTACAACACCTTGACTTACGTTGCTTTTCGAGGACCTTGGTGTCTTCTTGGCGCGATGCGACTCCTCTTTTTTCCCGTCTGAATTTCCCTGCTGTGCGCGTTAGCTCTGCGTTGTTTCGGCCCGGAGATGCGCGGCGGCAGGATGGAGGCGGCACGAGGCGGCCTGTCGCCCAGCGTGGCCCAGCCCAGTCGGAGCGCTTATCGTCGGGGTAGCCAGGGTCCGCGCAGCCCGCGCAGCCCGCGCAGCCCCTTATCCGGCCGCGAGCAGGCGGCGCTAAAGAAACAAAAACGAGGCAGACGGCGGCGCCCAGCATTCACGCGGTCCGTGGCTGCTATGCATTTCGGGCCGCGCTGTGTGCCGCAGTGCGTCGTGTGCTCGGCCTCGGCCAATCAGAGTGTCGTGTGCTCGGCCTCGGCCAATCAGACCGTCGGGCCTGCCGCCTAGCTCGTGGCAGCGATCTCTCTCCCTCTCAAGCAAGGGTGCATCCCTCCGTCTCTCTCGCACTCCCACTAAGTGGCCATCCACAATGAGAGCGCGCGAGGCGTCGGGCCGAGAGGACCGAGGCCGACGGCGTGTGGCGCTGGTGGCGCTGGTGGCGCTTTCCCACGCCCCGCCCCCGGCTAGTGGTGGACCGACCCTGCCGAGCCCTGCCCGTCGGCCTGCGAGGCGATGGATGGCCACCCATGGACTCGAGTCCCATGAGGGGGGGGGGGGGGGGCGAATCAGTGGCACCACGCGCCGTGTCGCGCGGTGTCGCGTCGCGCCGCGCCGCCTGCGCATGCAAATGCCCGCCAGCCGGTCGGTAACGACCCGATGTGCCCGACTGGCTGGTGTTGGTGGTGGTGCACTGTCAGAGCCACGGCGGCCGCCAGCTGTCCATGAAAGTCGAATGAAGGAAGGACGTATCGAGGAGAACGCAGAATTGTGCCCGCATGCTCACGCAGGCCAATCTTACGCTGAAACTAAAAAAAAGAAACAACACAGAGGTTCAGTTTGCAATGAAAGTAACACTAAGTTTTGCGATGATTTTGGTTTTTGATATACCGTCGAATCATCGCATTCTCAGATGCAATGATTTTTACATCGTAGTTATTTGTGTTAAAAGCATAGCAAAATTTTGCAATGATCGCACAATTTGTGATGATCATTGCAAAATATTGCTATACTTTTAACACAAAAAACTGCCATGAAAAAGTATTGCAAAATTTGGCTATGATTTTAACATAATTCTTTGCGGTGAAAATGTATCGCAAAATTTAGTGTTGAAAGTATCGCAAATTTTTGTGATGTTCATCACAAAATGTTGCAATGAATTTTCATCGCAAGTATTTGGTGATGGTCATCACAAGCCCAGGTTCAGTAAAGTTGCGACTGCGCACGGCTCGGCCGAGAAAAATTCAAGCCCGTTTAGCTTCGCGCCCTCGGCGACGCCGACTTCCTGTCCGTTTGCACAGAAAGTGAAAAACGCGCCGGCAGCTCAAACTCGTCCGGCGGCGTCCGGCCCGGCGCCGCGTTAGACGGCACGGCGCCACGGACGCCACTCCCTGTGCCGTTTCCCCCCGGCGCGGCCCGCCGGCCCGTCTCTCTTGTGCTTCCTTGCTTCTCCGCTCTTGACAGACTGACTGGACCGGACTGGTGGAGGAATAATTGGTTCCACGTTCCGTCTTGTAGCCCACCCGCCCCGCGCCCCGCCCCCGCGCCGGGAGGTTCCCGCACCCTGGCGGCGAGAGGCTAAGCAAATAAACGTAATGGATCAACAAGTCAAATTCGCGGCCCGGCTGGGCCCGGCTGGGCCCGGCTGGCGCTGCGCGCTACACCTCATCTCCGTTCGGCCCTGGCCAGCCCTGGCCATCCCTGGCCGGGCTGCTCAGGCAGCCTCCTACCAGCGAGGCCAGCGAGGCCACGGTAAAGCGTGGAATGACGGAGCCCCGGTCGACTTATGAGTCTAATCCCCTTGAAAGCGGGCCGGCTCCCCCAGACCGTACCGACTCGAGTGGAGCCATAGAACCACGTGTCCGGATCTGCGGTGAATAAAAAGTGTTCGCTTCTAATGTTCCTTTTGCTTTTCGTGTGTGCAGGTGCGTATCCAGGTGGGGTGGCTGCGCCGTCGCGTCGGCCAACGCCTGGTGAGGTAAGCCGCTCTGCCGGCCACCGTCTGGTACACTGTCGGAAATTATTACGTGAATTTACGACATAATTGGTGAAATTTTTTTTTCTGACCAATGTTGTAGATTTACGTTATTGGTCGTAAAAATACGAAAAACGTCATCAATTTATGACGTTTTTGTCATAAAATATCGAGGAATGTCGTAGATTAACAATGTGATTGTAATTTTACGACAAACATGTCGTTTTCTCGATAAACGAGAAAAGTCGTAAAGTTACGACTCGTTCGTTAGTGCATGTGTTGTAATTTTTACAATTTTTTCTGACAGTGTAGTGGCCGCTCATTGTCCAAGTGCGGACCAGGGCTTGTTTTCAAAGGAAGGGGTTGACGTAGGACTCTTTGCCAGCATTGAGGCGGAGTGTAGTGAGTTGCCTATCTGCTGGGTGTTTTGCCCTCCCCCTCCGCCGGGGTGGCCACCCCTGCCCATGGCCGCGCCATCTTGAACGCCCGGACCCCAGCGGCTGCGGTCGCCCGGCCATGGCCCGGCCCTGTACTTAGCCCCTGCGAGCCAAGCCAGGCCGAGCCCAACTTAGCGCGGCGTCGCCGAAGAATGGGCATTACTAGCGGGAAAGTTGCGCCGAGTCATGGTCGGGCCGCCCCGCCCCGCCCCAACTGGCACCGCGCGGCTGCGGCCGGCTGCGGGCTGGCACGCAGACTCCGCCGGCCAGCTGCAGCACTCGAGGCTCACGCGCTCGCCGCAGTCCTGTCCCGTTTTTGCAGGACTGACAAAATAGAACGTTCCCTGCAAGACTCAACTATTTGAATCAAAGGGGTTACTCTGGCTTGGACAAACCCTTTGATTCGACTCGTTGAGTTTTGCAATGGAAGTCGTTTAGAAAACGCACTGACATACGTTGCTTTGTCTGAACCCTGGAGATTTTATTCCGTGAGTCGAGCGGCATGCTCATTTTGGCGGTGCGGTGAATCATCGCTGAATTCGACCACCGTGTCGCTGTCGCCGCGAGGCCGCGCCGCGCGGCGTTCGGCGAAAAAGCTTTTCCCAGTCGCGCCGCCGCGTGTC